>JAOXYM010000024.1:17729240-17741081 GCA_028567055.1 Leptatherina wallacei
GAACATGACATCTCGATTCAGTACATGCACAGTTGATTAAGTTCTATATTTTAGAAATATAGAAATAACACTAACAGGGATCAGCCATGCCAAGGGCTATGCCTGCTCAGTCTGGAGGTTTGCTTGCAGTGATCACCCTTGTCTGGGTGGTTGGTTGGTTCCTGCACTGCATCCTGATGGTTGTAGTGTGGGACCCGGCCGGCCATAATCTGGATGGTTCCTGTGGCGGCGACCTCTGTAGTCATGGGATGGATGGCTTTCTGTGTGAACGGATTCCCAAGATATCGAATCCTCACAGCAGCATCAAGCCTGATATTAGGGATTGGAGTTTGTCTGTGGAAAATGGGATTGCTGGGTGATAGAAGAAGGCGTGGGCCTTTGTGTGCTCCATCTGTATGAGTGTGTGAGAGATAATGAATGATAAGGTGTGCGTTTTTAATTCGGTTAGGTTTTATACTTGGGTACGTAAAGGCTTATTTTTAGTTTATAATTGTTGATGCTGAAATTATTTTAATTAAATAATGAATTTGATATTTAATTGTTGATGTTATTAATTAAAGCACTTTGTAATGCTCTTTGCCATGAAAAGTGTTCTATCAATGAAATTTGATTAGATTTTTTTCCCAAAGCCATTATTTTTTGTCTTCAAATGATGTCGTTTTGCAGGAGTTTTTCACAAGTTTTCTATCAACTTTACACTCATTTTTTGGACAAAATGCACAATGTCGACAGAATTCCTGCCAGTCTTTGATCACATTTATGTATTCATCTGCTGCTGTCTGTCTCTACAATGGTTCAGTGTGCCAGATGCACAATGATGGCAGCCTCTTGGAATTACATCATCTCTTCTTTCCAACCCTTCTGTCAGTGCCACGCATGCCTCCCATTCACTCCCTCTCTGCACTCTGCCAGTGTAGCTTTGGCAATTTACTTTAGATATTTGGTCTTTTTGTCCTGCGAGACGTGAAGAAAAATTGCATCAGCCAGCAGAGATATACATTTAAATTATTTTTGTTCACGACTGCATTACAAGGCAATTTCAGTGGTCATTAAGAAGCAGGTGCTCATGTAGCTATCTGTCATGCTTGAAAGGTGGCACACGCCTGTTGAAATTATGGCTTAAAGATGGGTGCCACAAAAATTTCCCATTTAACTAACATCTGTTTAAGGATTCTATACCTTTTGGTGAATATAAGGAAGCACATTTCAATGTTGGAAGTCTCAATCAAAGACATGGAGCTTTCTTTGGAAGAGAGACCTTGTGTCTGTGCTTTGCAGATAGCTGGCATTTAGCTTAGTTTAACACTGAAATAGTTCATATTTTCAACCTGTATGCAAAATTAAGCTTCTTATTTACAATATACACCTGAAGCAATCTGATAATTCATGTCAAGACTCAGCAATTTAGAAAAGGTAACTTAGATGTTCTCTTTTAGGCTACGCTTACGCTGCAGGTCTTAATGCTCAATTCTGACTGTTTTGCTGTAGTCAGATTTTTATTGCACATTTGTTCACATTTTTAGTTTTCATGTGGCGGCTGTCAGACTCCAGTGTGAACAGTCTACTGTAGGGCTGGGCGATATGGATCTCTGTATATGAGCCAGGCGATCAACCGGTTGAGATCAGTGCCATGAGGGCCATTCTTTTTTAATTATCATTTATAGCTTTAATTGGCGACACTCTCTCCAACACTTAGTTTTGTCGACATGGACGGGTAGTTTTCCAACAAATCTTCTTCAGGACAGCCTCCAGCTGCAGCTCAAACATTCGGGATAAATGTGTTAGAAGCTGCTCTTGTTTTCTGACAACGTTCCTCCTTGTTTGTAACACTTCCACTTTTGTCCTAAAGCCACTTAGAATAGCATTTCTTGTTCATTTGACTCAGACACACTGAAAAACTCCTAAATTATCGGGAAAAGCAGATCACATCGTCATATGAGCAAATTCCACGATTATTCTGCTTTTACCACATCACATAATTACAGGGCCCTAGCAACTTGAGGGGGGGATGGGTTGCCCTCCCCGAAATTGAGTTATAGTCAAGGATTGGAAAAATGGGCATCTCAAGGCCTTTTAATGCAACATGACCTCTATATAAACGATATTGTCTAATCCTGTATCTCGTGTAAAATTGTATTGACATAATTCAAAATCTCGAGATACCCCCCAGCTCTTGGCCCTGCGGTATTTTGTGTTTACGGAAGTAAATAGTGACGCTACAGTTGTGCAATCGGTGCCAACAAAATCATCGTATAATATTGCTGCATCCATTGTTTATATTTGAGCTCACCATGTCTCGCCTCCTCTGGTACAGAAGTGTGACCTTTGTCTCACTTCAATGATGTAAGAGTTGGTTAAAGTTCGGCAAGGCGATTCAGACCTTTCAAAAAATGTTGATCTGTTTTGGGCCCACACATGAAAGTGGCCTGGGTTGGATTTGCTTGGTTCAGACTGTCATAATTAAATCAGAAGCTGCTCACGTATGGGCAAAAAAGTCACATTTGGGCCACTTTTGCCTACATTGTGAACTTAGTTGAAGTTGATTCGATAAAACTAGAATAAATATCAGCAGCTAAATGTGGTGCCCAAAGTAAATATTTTTCATCCACAGAATTGGGCCGACCTGATGCAGCAGAGAAATGGTTTTTGGAAGTATTTTTTTAAAAAAGAAAACATTTCCAAAAGACACTTGGCTGGTAAAAGACTGAACCATCTGTCATTGCTGTCCAGTGTTTCCCCTACAATTAGTTTTTGGCTTTGGTTTATGCATAGAAAACAAAATACAAAGGTGGTACTGGGATGGCATATTGATGTGGTCAAATTAAAGTATATGTAACTATAAAATCCATTTTATCCTTTCTAAATAAAGATTGTGCATGGGATGCTTGTTATATGTGCGGCAGAGGACACCAGGATGCTGATATGTCATTAAATGGAATAAACTCCACCAGTCAGGCAACTCTAATGTTGGAAAACAGTGGAAATGTAACATATCCATTAGTTTCTTCCAACTTTTTCCATACATGCAAGTGAAAATGATGACTGTTGATCATGGCTTTCTCATGTTGTTATTATTGTATTCTTCATTTATTGTGACAGGCTTTCCCTGGAGTAATTAAAAGTGAATCTCACAGTGCTAACCCTTTCACCATGGAGAGGATACCAAATGCAAATTCTTACTAATTCATAGATGTATAGTGTTTGTCATAAATAAATAAATAAATGATGTTATAATGTTTAATGCTTTTAGGCCCAATGTTGGTTCTTGTCATCTGTGTGTGAAGCTGGCTTGCAGTCACTGCTGTCCCTGATGGCGTAACTTCAGCCAATCAGATTGGCAGAGTGGAGCCAGTTGGTGAAGTCAAACTTTTGATAAAGCCTGTCAAAAGAAGAGAAAAAATATATTTTCAGCAGAGAAGTGTCATCACTGTTGTTTTTTTCTTTCCTTTTAAACCTTTTGAAAAAAATATTTTCTCCAGATTGTATATATTTAAGCATCCATAGAGCTGCCATTGTTGATTCATCCGTACCTTCACCATGTTTAGATTTCTTTAGAAAAGTACAATAGCTGAAACCTTGAGTGATGTGTCACTCGTTAAATTTTTACCTGTCAGTTTGAGCGGGAGAGCAGAGTTTGTTACCTAAATATTTCATGAGGGGGAAAGAAATAAAGTACAGTTCTGTTCTCTCAACGAAGTGCTTCACTCACTGCTCTGAAAGAAGCAGTCCTTCATTCTCTTTCATCAGTTCTGAAGTGGTGACACTTTCATTTTCATCTGTGCTGTTACGTTGTCGCTCGGTTGTGCAACGCATCTCTTAAAACCGACCGTGTCTGAGTGTCCTTCAGCTCCGCACAGCTGTACCTAACCTCAACTAGAGAGCCTTGCATAATAGATGTGCAGTGCTATTTCTGCTTCCTGTCCTCCTTCAGCAGACCCTACCTCACAGACACACCCATATTACATGCAAACACACATCACCCACCTCCCCAATTCCCTGCTATCCTTTGCATTGCCGCAGGCAACTCCCTCTCTGAACACACATCTTCTGGAGAGTGCTCAGACTCTAGTGCCCAGTTTCAGACACCACTTTCATCATGGTGTGATGTTTCAACTACACACAGTTCAGTTTTATTTGTCTATATTTTTTCTGTCTTTTCCACTCGGTGAGATATCTTTTTATTTAAGCTCCTCATGTCCTGACCCTGTCCTTTGTCTTTATCCCCGCAGGAGATGATCATCGACAAGGTGAATGGTCAGCCTGTCCCCCGCTATTTGATATATGACATCATCAAATTCAATGTGAGTAGCCTGAGCTCTTGAGAATGACCCCATTACCCCAGAAAATGTGCCAGGTTAAGGTTTAAGATGGAGAGCACACGGAAAGTATGCTATTAATGCTGCAATGTTCTCTGCAGATTTGAACAATGGATTAATTTCAAGGGGTTGTAGTTTGCAGTTTGAAGTGCATATAATCAGAGCAATGTGTTGAACCGTGTGTTAGAAGGAGGCATCGATTAAGAGCGGGATTTGTTCATGGCTCAAACCTGAAAAAAAAAATCTAATTCTCTTGCTGGGTTCCTTCAATTTTATATAATGTTCAGGCAGCAGAGCAGTGCTTATCCCGACTGGTATTTGCATAGAGATGACAGCTTTCTCATTCTACGTTTTGCAGGGGGGAGAGAATGGCTCCACTTGACCCTCGCACATTGTCACGCAGCAGGCTTTTACTAAAGCCTGGCCTTAACCACAATACTGACCCACTCATGATTTTTCATAGGCTGCATTTTTAAGCTTTTATCTCTTAAATTGCTATGCTAGGCTACACTGGCCTATTTTTGTTTGTACATCACCTCAATTCATTAAATATACATCACAGCCTTTATTACTGTTTCTATTGGATTATAATTAGCTTGGTGATCAGTCCATTACTTGCATTAATGTTGGGTGCCTTTGTGCGTACAATGTTTTCTTTAACATATGTATTATTGTATGTTTCTCTTTCTACATTATTTTAGCTTGTCTATTTGCCTGAGGACAAAACAAAGCTGCTAATTGCCAACACTCATCTGGGTTGCTAATTAATTCACCACTTGAAGCAATCTGCTTGTTGCTAATGGCAAGCAGGCAGACTCTGAGACAAGTCACTGAGCCTGCAGTTTGCCCTTGGCAAGCCTCCTCTTTCCTCCTTCAAAAAAAAACTTGATAAATACCTTGAGATGAAGAGGGAGGGAGGTGGCTATTGTGTTTGCGTGTCGCCTCCTTTTCTCCATTGATCAGAGGGATCACATAAGCAAGCCAGCCCAACGAAGGCTCCAATTTGTGAGGGGAACGTTTGTAAGGCGGTGCAGAGGTTAGCATCTCCACATGACTCCACCGAGCCATCAGCAGAGCACTGTCGTATTGATCCTGGCTAGTCGTTATCAGCCTTCTCGATTATCTGTGGTGGGCTGCGCTTTGGCGGTCAGGCTCCATGCTGAGAGGGGAGAGTGTTATACAGCAGGAGGGAGAAGTCGCCATCTGCCTGCCCCATGGCCCAATGTGATATCCTGCTTGATTGGAAAGTTGGGTGCAGCACAATTCTTGGGAGATATTAATTACAGTGTAATGAGAAGAATTTGCCTTTATGTTGTGTTAGGTTATTTATGCGTTTGTGAAAAGACAGTTTTTACAACTTCTGTGAAGTTTGGTTTGAAATAAGTCATGTCATCTTATGCTTTTGTAGATTATAGAGTGGTTGCTTGTGCTATACAGTTCCTGTCTAGCTGTGGAGCTGACTGACCCTGAATGTCACCCTGAGACGTGGAGGGAATTTTCTGCTACTCCTCTTGCTGTCGAATATTAAAAAGGAAAGTTGTCTTTGAAGGTTTTGGGTGGTTGTCAGTCATCGTCAGCTCCTCCACTGTGGGGGAACTGACAACAAAAATTACATGCATGTCCCCATTTTTCAATTTTATGTCTTTATTTTTTGTAGAAAGCTATTATTTTCCGCTTGACATCACCGCCTATGTGCTGACATTTGATTGACCTTGTTATTTTTCCTCTTGATAAAACAATCTTACTTTAGATGCAGGGATTAGACAAGATAATTGACTCAGCTTGATTAACAAGTGGGCAGAAAGAGACTTTCATAACTTCTCCCACAAATCTGTTGAGGTAAGGACAACTTTAATGACATCAGTTCCATTTACTTCTGCTTCAAAGGTTTGTCTTCAGGTACAGTCTGTAGCTGTAAAGTGCTTCCTGACCTTAGAATACTGCTTGTTCTGCATCGATGCTCTCAGGCCTGCAGCATTAACACAGTGACGTTTTGCAGCTTCTCTGCAATCAAAACTCACCAATATGCCTTTAAAATTGACAATGCATCACCATGGACACTACATGCCACACCTATAGAGCCATACAGTGCAGTTACAGCAGATAATGACAAATACTAGAAAAGTGCAGGTTGCAGTGGTTTTCATATGCATTTTATTTTGTCGGAGCGGCAAAAGCAAAAATTTACTTAATTACATTGCTGGTGGAAAGTTTTCAGACACTTTAAGTCTCTGAAATAGATTCAATTAAACCTATTCTAACCACTTAACATTTAATTCACAGTAACAACAGAAAGATGTTTTCAGACTGTCATGCTAATTCACCAGGTAATAAAAGAGGAGCATGTCTTTTGAACATCAGTATTTCAAAAAATTTGACCTAAAATCAAGTGAAATACTCTCTTGTTCTATTGCTAGTTGTCTTTAGATACCTCAGTAGCATGACTTCAGTCTGCCTATTTCTAAATTAGTTCATTGTACCCAAATAAATGGCTGCTGATCCTGTACACCAGAGTGAAAATAAAACCATTGAAGTTGAGAGTTGCGTATTGACCTGGAAGACAGGATTTGTTCAGGCACATGTTTGGGGAAGAATACAAGAAAATCCTTGTAGTATTTGAAGTCCTCAAAAGTACATTAGTCTCCATTATTCTTAGAAGGAAGAAGTTTATAATCATCAACAGAGTTCATGGATTTGGCTGCCCAAACAAACTGAGCAATCAAGGAGGTCAAACAGGCATAAATGTAATTATGAATGACGTGCATAGATGAATTTGTTCCTCGTTAGTCACAGAGTGACCAGACAAGCTTTTTGGTGGCCCGGTTGAATACAATACTCAACAGCATGTAGGAAAGAAACAAAGCATTATCACATTCATTAAAGCCATTAAATCATCAAATCATTTGAACAAAAAGGAGGAAATGTGGCCAGATGGACCAAAAAAGAGGAAACAGGAGTGTTAAATACTGCCAAGACTGTCCAGAGTAACACTCGGCAACCACCTTCACCGTCTGATCTTTAAAAGAGGAGAGCTTCCCTGGAGATGTCTGAAAATGGCTGTGAACTGACACTCACTGTCCAGTCTGGCTGGGCTTGATCATTTCTGTCAAGAAGAAGGAAAAACTTAAAGGAAAAGCGTGTCCGGCTTGAAGGAGCATTCGCAGGAAATCATGAGACTACCATTGTCAAAAGTGCCTTAATCAAGCACTCATTGATTTTATTTAGTTTTTATTATTTAGTTTAGATTTAAGGGAATAATAAATTTGATACATTTTCAGCCATTAATGCCAAATGCTCACTTTTAAAATTCAGTTTTATAATATTTGATCAATTTCCCAAAGGAAAACTATACTAAACAAATAATTATTGTCAGAGTCATTGTCTAAAACTATTATTATGAATGTTCATCTGTACTGGTCCTCAGTGCAGTGGAACTGAAGAAGCCTCTGTCTGAACTCACTTTGTGTCATGCACAGTGATTAAACAACATGCTGCACATTTAAAGAAGAATGTTCGGGATTCTTTGATAAATCAATTGCAGAATCTCCAGAGAAATCCCCAGCAAAGTCCTCTTTTAGCAGTTTGTTTGGTTTTCTTGAGTCATGGGTTCTGATATTGCTGTCCCAACAGATAGCTCCAAAGAAAATTTTACACTTCACCAAAAACTTTTCTTGCTCATGAGAGGAGATTGTTTCCTTATCATGCCATGAAGCAGCCTCTATACTCAGCTTCCTGTCCATCACTGACACCCCCAAGACCGGTTGATTCATTGGAGTATTTCTGCAGATGACAGGACTGAGTTGTGCTGGAAGTGAGGAGATAAACAGTGAGAGTACAGTCCCCTGTGGAGCTCCTTTGCTACTGATCAGACTCACAATCCTTCAATCTCTCAAACTGAGGTCTGCTTGTCAGGTAGTCAATAATGCAGGTGATTGTGGAGGCATTCACCTCTATTTTCAGCAGCTCCTTAACTCATCAGTGTTGGCTAAATTGTATTAAAAGCACTGGAGAAGTTAAAGAGCGTGATCCTCACCCAGATAAATCTAAGCGATGTTTGAAAGCACCTGTGGGGTTTTCATGAAAACTAGACACAGTTGGAAAAAAAACTTTGGTCAGTTTCTGAATCAGGCAGAAATCTCAAATAACAAAAAAAAAAAACTAATTTTAATATTTTATAGTAGATTGTTGCCTTCACCCTTAGTTAATTCACATTTAAAGAAGAAAAAAAAATAGTTAGGCATATTCACAATTGAGTCCAGGTGCTGTAAACTGCTCACAATGCAATCAAACCCATTCTGCTGGGGCTTACATTTGCATTTTGCCAGTGATTATGAACCCCAGGCCTTACTTTTGTTACCATGCTGAATATGTGTATGTTGGTATTTATTAAGGAAAATAAAGTTGTTTTTATGGGATTATTATATTTAAACATTGATTATGTATTAATAATTGTACTTATTACTTGAGTAAATAGCCTGACAATCAAACTGAAGATGCACTTAGCATGATGCATCATATTAGATGAGAGGATACATAAATTTATGGAGTGTTAGTAAAAGGAGTGATCATGAATCTAAATCTCTTGTTAAAAAAAATCATGAAATATTTTATTATTAAAGAAATAGGGCAGGTCTGCGATATATAAAAGTTGTACTTTTGCTTTTTTTTCTAAACTCTCTTAGAGATAAGCTACTAAAATTAATCAGAAGAGCAGGAGCGCAACACCTAAGGAGAATTATTATAAAACCAGATAGATGATTGTCATGGATTCCTACACATCCAATTTTTCAGACCTAAATCGACTGTCATCTGCTGCCAAGGAGCAAGATGTCACCTCTTGAATCTGGGCGCAGATGGAAGATGACAAAATAAAATCACAGGAAGTGGGTGTTTTCACAGTCTGGTTCAAATCTTCTCATTTGATGGGAGGTGGCTCTAGAGCTTTAAAACTCTGAACAAAATCTTTCATTAATCATCATTGTTACTGTTATTAGTTATCTAATCCTTTAGAGGAAGGTGTTATCTTATTGATCTGAGTGTGTCACACCCACAGAAAAGATAAAGAGGAATTCTCATATTGAAGGCAATTCTAATCTGTTTTATTATCATAGCTGCCATCTTTAACAAAAACTGTGCCCTATATTGAAACCATCACACATATATTAATAGATGTAGAATATCTTAAAACAACCTGCTTCAATACTGCCCTAAGATATTGCTTTAAAAATTAAGAGATTCATATACTTTTATGGCCAAAACACTCTAAAAGCCTCAATGTTTGTACTAAAATATCCCATGAGAGGAAAGCACATTAAGCCTGCGTTGACTCGTCCCAATGCTGAGTTTTTGTCACCAGTGAATAATGCTGTTTATCCGGAATTAACAGTGACAGAATTCCAAGTACTGCAACTATTTTTGTTTTCCTCTTGAGTCTCTCCTTTAGTCTTTCCAACCTCACTAAGCTGCCTTTAATTTTGACACTGCCGCACACTGATGATAAACTGCACTTATAAGCATCACATATATGTGTGCGTATATTTATATACATATTTCCTTTTATGCAGTTACTTTAGTTTGTTCAGTTTGCACTGAATCAATTACATTAACTATTTTATCAGATGTTATTTATTTGAGCATTTATTTCAGTCTAAAATTCAAAGGTCATTAATTTTTAATCTACTTTTTGATCGTTGGTTCAAAGAGTAGGTTCCTCTCTTACATTTATCAAAAATTTTAGGGCTTCATTCTTCATTTGTTAAACTGTTTGATAGATTTTTGACAAAGGGTTTGGTTTAGAATGTCAAGGAAATGTCCATCAATAGTTCATCATATATAAATTCTAATTGCAATGATAGAAAATGTCAGCTTAAAGAAAGTTTGAGTGCATATCAGTGTATTTATAGTGTACAAGAGGGCTGATGTAAGTGCCAACTCTCCTGAGGGGATCTGTGGAATCAATATTGGAACTGATGAAAGTATGTCTTTGTAGATTTTTATTTACCATGTCAAGCTCAATACATTGCTATGTTTTCAGAAATAATAAATCACCCTCTGGTTCAACACCAGCTCTTGCTTGTTCCAAACCAAGAGTGAACGTGGAGCAGCACAATAAATGTTCAGGCTTATGGTAGCCTTACGGACACAATACCCTGAAGAACCGCAACAGAAACAAATACAAATGTCTGTGCGATTTAACCAATTCAAGAAGCTTTTTCTCTAGTAATGTTGGCTTATGATGATTTTTATCTGCAGCGTTTTTCTCTGGAATAGTCGTGGACAGCACATGCCTTGAATCATCCACACTTACATCTTGTTCTCTGATGATTCGCTGACAGATGGTACCGAATGTGTGGGACACGATACCAGCTGTTACACCAGGAGGATGTAGTGTGGTTACTGCTGTCACCCTAAAAGAATAGCAAGTCTCCACAGAAATGGGTAAATGAGAGTTAGTCAAACTAAAACTGATACACAGCCTAATTTGAAATGGTCCTAATTGCCCTCATGAAGTTGTTAAGCTGCCTTCAGCAATGCAGACACCTAAACAAAGTAATTAGAACAGGGTCATGGCTTTCTGCTTTATTATCACACTGTTATGGCTGATCTGTTGGCAAACATTTGGTCATTGAGTCATACAGGTAAAGCACATTATTGAAGTAATCACACAACACATAGAAATATTCATTCTACCTGCTTCTTGCTTTTTTGATTATTCCTCAAGGAACCAACTGATGTAATCAAAATGTGTTTTGTTCAGCCAGCAAACTAAGCTCCAAAATGCTCCATTACAATGTTTTGTCGTCGTCGTCCTCTTCTGCTTATCTGGGGTCAGGTTGCGGGGGCAGCAGCTTGAGCAGGGAAGCCCAGACTTCCCTCTTCCCGGCCACATCAGCTCATCCGGGGTGATCCCGAGGCGCTCCCAGGCCAGCTGAGAGATATAATCCCTCCAGCGAATCCTGGGGCCTACCCTGAGGTCTCCTCCGGTGGGACGTGCCCGGAATACCTCCCCAGGGAGGCGTCCAGGATGCATCCTGACCAGATGCCCGAGCCACCTCATCTGGCTCCTCCCGATGCGGAGGAGCAGCGGTTCTACTCTGAGCCACTCCCGGATGACCGAGCTTCTCACCCTATCTCTAAGGGAGAGCCCGGCCACCCTGCGTAGGAAACAAATTTCGGCAGCTTGTATTCGCGATCTCGTTATTTCGGTCACTACCTAGAGCTCGTGACCATAGGTGAGGGTTGGAACGTAGATCGTCCGGTAAATCGAGATCTTCGCCTTTTAGCTGAGCTCCTTCTTCACCACGACGGACCGATGCAGAGCCTGCATCACTGCAGACGCTGCACCGATCCGCCTATCGATCTCTCGCTCCATCCTTCCTTCACTCATGAACACGACCCCGAGATACTTGAACTCCTCCACTAGGGGCAGGACCTCACTCCCGACCCGTAGAGAACACTCCACCTTTTTCCGGCTGAGGACCAAGGTCTCGGATTTGGAGGTGCTGATTCTCATCCCGACCGCTTC
>JAOXYM010000024.1:17741181-17751747 GCA_028567055.1 Leptatherina wallacei
CGGTGCATAGGCACAAACAACAGTCAGGACCCGTCCCCCCACCCGAAGGCGGAGGGAGGCTACCCTCTCGTCCACCGAGGTGAACCCCAACAAACAGGCACCAAGCCGGGGGGCAACCAATATGCCCACACCCGCTCGGCGCCTTCAACCGTGAGCAACTCCAGAGTGGAAGAAGGTCCAGCTCCAGGACGCGGGTTCCAGAGCCCAGGCCGTGCGTCGAGGTGAGTCCGACTATATCTAGCCGGAACCGCTAAACCTAGCGCACCAGCTCAGGCTCCTTCCCCGCCAGAGAGGTGACGTTCCACGTCCCTAGTGGTAGTTTCTGCAGCCGCGGCGGGGACCCTGGCGGTCCGATCCTTTGGCTGCCGCCCAGCTCGCTTCGCACCCGACCCCTACGGCCCCTCCCACGGGTGGTGGGTCCACAGAAGGGGGGGCCCATGTCTCCTCTTCGGGCTAGGCACGACCGGGCCACCTGGGTCCAATAATATTTTCCATCATAGGGGTCTTTGGGCCGCGCTTTGTCTGGTTCCTCCCCTAGACACCTGTTTGGGTGTTTTTGGGTGACCCTACCAGGGGCATAAAGCCCCCGACAACATAGCCGCTAGGATCGACAGAACGCTCGAACCCCTCCACCATGATAAGGTGGCGGCCCAAGGAGGGGTACAATGTTTGATACAGAGAAATGCAGCAAATCTTCAAATTTGTTAACTTTGAATCTCCTAATATTTGGCAATGTTCCATCCATCCATTCATACGTCCCTCTTCTACTGATATCGGAAGCTTGTGAGGGGAGCAGCCCAGACTTCTTTCTCCCTGGCCACGTATTCTAGCTCATCTGAAGGGATACCAAGGCATTCCCAGGCCAGCTGCAAGATGTAGTCCCTCCATTATGTCCTGGGTCTTCCAATTGTTGGGACATGTCTGAAACGCCTAATCCAGGACCCATCCTAACCAGATACACAAGTCTCCTCATCTGGCCCCTCTCAATGCAAAGGAGCAACAGTTCTCCTCTGAACCCCAGTTGACCAAGTTTCTCACCCTATTTCTAAAGGAGAGCCCAGACACCCTGCAGAGGAAACTCATTTCAGCCTCTGTTATCTGCAAGCTCATTAACATAGTTGAGTGAAAGAACATAAATTGACTGGTAAAACAAAGATCTTCACCTCTTGGTTCACCTCCACCACGACGGACAGATGCAGAACTTGCATTGCTTCGGATGCTGCGCTGATCCGCTTGTCGATCTTCCTCTCATTCTTATTCCCAACCTGGAGAAGACACTCCACCCTGGTCTGGCTGAGAACCATGGTCTCTGATTTAAAGATGCTTATCCTCATCCCAGGCCCTTCAGACACTGCTGCCAACCACTCATTCAACCCTTTTCATTTGAATCAGGTGTGATGTACCAGGGAAACAATAAAACCTGCAGGATGGTAGATGTCATGGACCGGAGTTGGTGACTACTGATATAGAGCATAAATCAGTATAACCCTATAATTCTGTCTAATCGTAACTAATTATCAGTCACTTCTTCATCTGATTGGATCAGAAATCCTTTTCCCCCTCCCATCTGAAGTCAATATAAAGCTCTTGAGAAGAGAAAAGGCTTTTTCTAAACATTCAGACCAGAATACAAATGCCCCCAAGTCAGAGCTCTTGCTGCTCTGAGCTTGTCGATACACATCAGAGAACATTGATTAGTAACACTGTGTAGGAGCCATAAACGGCCACTGTTTCGCCATGTTTTTGATAGTTTTTAAAAGATTACGCAGTATTGCGTATAGACAGTGTTAAAACATCTGTTCAACCTAGAAAGAAAATTGTTGGAGTTTGTCAGAGAAGCCCAAAGTTGGATTTATTTCTGTCGGATGTTACATGCAGACCTCCAACATTTCTTCAATTAAATGATCTGTTCATCAATAGCTTTTTAATTTGATATGTCTTCCTCTTCAATGATAGAAAAAAGTTTGTTTATCGGACATATCGTGTTCATAAAAAGAGCTTTCTTTAAGTCAAGGAAACAT
The DNA here is from genome assembly GCA_028567055.1 of Leptatherina wallacei. NCBI lineage: Eukaryota > Metazoa > Chordata > Actinopteri > Atheriniformes > Atherinidae > Leptatherina > Leptatherina wallacei. The sequence continues at coordinate 17,743,203 of JAOXYM010000024.1, forward strand.
GGAAGGGATTTCAAATAGCTTTTCTTCTTTAGACAATCAGATGAAAATCTTGACTCCTTTTTTTCTTCATATTAAGACATTTCTTGGCAACAGAAGTGTCAGTTTATTTGGAGTTCGAGATGCAGCTTTCCTTTAGTAACTTGTGGGAAATATTAAATGTCAAATTGTTGTCATGTATATAGTCTGTGTCCATCTGGCAGACTTTCAGAATTCTTTTTTTTGTGTGTGCAAAAAAGCTGATCTGAGTCATAATTTTTGATGAAGTTGCCAGTTAAGATGCGTGACTGCAACTGTCAGTTGACGGAGCTTTAGCAGGCTGGTTTCATCCCATCTCCTCTGCACCATTTAACACCCTAACGCAGTCATTCTGTCATGTTTGTTTTATGTGTTTTCTGCTGTTTTGATTTTCCACCCAGGCTTTGTTATTTATAACCAGGAGCAGGAACTCCAGTTCTGCTGTTTCTTGTTGTGTAACTGCCACAGTGGTTCACTAGATGAGCTTGATGCCACCTTTTGCTCTGCCTCAGTGACCCTGTCTGTTGGAAAGGCAGCAGTGGCTCAGGTCGATGTGCTTACTTGTGTAGGACAACTGTGTCTGGCTATTGATGGGTGGAAGCTGTCGTCATAGTGATAGAGAAAAGAGGATAAAGGTCTCTCTGGATGATGATGCTTGGTACCAGACTTTAAACAGCCATTACCTACAAAGAATTCTCATCAAAGCAATTGCAATGAACATTTATCATAATGATATATCCAATTATATTGGAGCCCCTAGGAATGAGCATTCTGCTGAAGATGGATATTAAACCGTTTGTCCAGTTTGGAGGTGAATAACCCAAATCTGCACTTTTAAGTTCATTTTCATTGCATAGTTTTGGTAAATGGCTGTCATTATAGAAATGGCATAATTTTCCAAATAGTCATGGTGTCTTTTACTGAGCAGTTAAGGATATGAGCCATTGAATGTCACAAAACTGCAAAAAAATTCACCGTTTCTCAAACCCTGGCTAATCTAACCCAAGAAGCGGCAAAAGAATGGTACTACAGTTATGTTTCCTCCTTGAGTTTTACCTTTTCATGAGTATAATTCAGTTCAATTCAGTTTATAATAAAGGTCATTTATGACAAAACCCCTTTCAGCCTCTTGACAGACAAGTTGAAATTCAAGCCCAGCTAAATAGTCTTCTTCAATCCAATCAGTTTAAATCAAATTCAGTCCAATTCATTAGAGATGTCTTCATTATAATGGCAATTCATGAAGAATAGAGAAGCTAAAGAAGCCAACAGATCGTATTGAATCTTAAGCTAAATGTTAAAGCATCAGGGTTGTTGTTAATTTGTTATACACCACAGCATTATATAAAAGGGTTTCCATTATTTAGTGTGTATATATTTGACCTGCAGCTCAGTATTCTTTATGCTTCTGTTTAATATTTCTCCTGAGACGTGCTCTTTCTGTTTGCTGTATATTCTGATTAAATGTTTGTGCATATCATTAATACCCAAAGTAATCTTTAGTCCCATATGGAAGATTGCAGAATTTTCCATTAAATGTAAACTACATTTTATAGCAAATTAAGAAAAAGATGTTGTGCATGCTTCTTTTAATTACCAATGTACATCTGGATATTGTTTATGTATGTTTTTGTGTGTGTCTTTGTGTTTCAGGGTCAGCCAGTTGGCCAGTGTGATTTCGGTATCCGGCTTTTATGCATAGAAAAGGAAATAATTTCTCCCCGGATGGAAAAGATGAAGACTGGGCAGATTGATAAAACCAAGGAGCCCTTCAGTGTCCGAAATAAACCCTTCTTTGACATTCATGCATCACGCAAGGTAAAGTGGTCCAAGATGCTCTTTTCACTTTTTCCAATCCCTCCCCCTCCCCAGATGTGACCCAGTCATAACCCACCCCTGCTTTTCACACAAAGATAGACAAACACAGGCAACCTAAATGCCTTGGATATTGTACGCTCAAATGAAATGTGTGAGTAGTGGTCCAGTTATATGCCTAAGAGCTGTCCCCCAGAGTAACAGTTCTTCAAGGGCAAATTAGTCCCCTGAGAGAGGGCAGAGCAAAGCAGCTGAATCACATTTATTATATGGAAAGGACAATCTGAAGAAAAAAGGGGAAGGGAGGGCGTGGGGCTCACAAATGAGTCCTTGACACCTACACCATTTCCCACTGGGACTCATCTGATACAGCCTCCAGATATGGTAGCTTTTGTTTCAACACACTGGTGATGTACATAATCCTGTGAGCTTTTAGATAGAGTAGAAAACAGATACTCATAGCTTTTGTTAAATCTCTAGCTCCTGGCATTGTTTCAGTTTGGTAGATGATACCAGAAATAGATGTTTTCTCTTCTATTTTGAGCCTTTACTTTTGTGTTTTGCTCTGCGTAGCGATATAATGAATTAATCATCCTTGGTGAAGTTGTTCACAGGCTGAATATGGCAGAATGTGAAAAGCTGTCAAGCCTTCCTCAAAGGTCTACACTCATGCCCTTCTTTCAGGTCTGTGGGAGGTCAGAACACAATTAATTTTGTGTTTTACTCAGGCCGAGATCGGTTGGAAATTTTGGCGCTGCATATATTCACAGACGATCAAACTGCAGGAAAGGGGGTGATGTTCAGATGTCGCTTTGGATTTTTCCCTCCCATCCTCCTCTGCTTGCATTGGTATCTTGATGTTTCAGTACTTTGTAAAATTCTCAGGATAAAGGGTTGTGTTACCTCTGGTCTAACCCTGTGCTATCTGCATTTCTAAGAAGCTTTATAAGCGATCACCCCCGCAAGCTTTGGGGTTCACGTTGATGAGGATATTCTGGAAATGAAGTCACTGGAGCTGTGTCTGGTTTCTGACTGCCTTATTGTGCTCCTCGGTGGCCATCTGCTCTCCATACAGTTCTATCTCTGTTGTGTGAGACGTTAAGTGAGGGGAAAGTGGAATGCTGCTCATTAATTCGTAGCGACACAACCCTCCACTTCATGGCACATCAACCAGAAATTCCTTCTAGGGATATTTCAGTCACACTGGAGTTGTATGACAGCTTTTGTCTGTTGCTAAGCTGCTGCTTTTCATGTCACTCACTCACACATTCATACTGTCACTTCCCTGCCAATTGGTGGCATTTATTCTTATCGCTTCCTCTACTTGTGCAATTATTTTACAAAGACCCTTTTTTGTGTTAGGGCATATGAACATCAGGACAAGATCATTTATTTTGGGAATTTCCATCTGTTGCAGATTGAATTGATTTGGCTGACAAAATAATGTATGTTAATTCTCCTTGTAATGGTATTTCATAAGAGAATAGTGGGGAAAAAGTTTAGTTTACAAAATAAATCTTAAACATTCCTGAATATAAGCCAGGCTTGTCACAAATATTGAAAAACAATAATAAGCACAACAACAACCATCAACATGAATGCTTTATGGTGGCATTTATTTCCATAAATAAATGGGAAAATATGCCATATCTTTTATCTTTAATAACTAAATTAATCAGTGTTGACCGTGACATGAATTTTCTCTGCTACATTAAAATCAAATCCCCACAACGGTGGCTTGCATTTCATTGTCGTTCAACAAACTGTTGTGCAGAGCTGCTGTTATTAAAAGTAACTGTGATTAGGTTTTATGGGAAAGTGTATGGAAGCTTTTTCTCTTTTGAGTTGGAAACATGACATGGAATGCAAAATAATTACCCATCCAATCACACTTTGGGTTTGAGTCGAACCTTGTTACTGCTGAAATTACTTGATAGATTCATTTTCCTGTGGGACAGGAGGCTAAAAGACATTGGACAATAAATGTAGTTAAATTTGTTGTTGGCGGTCAACAGGTTCAGGTTCTGAACATTTGCTCTGGTTAATACATTTTCTATCATATTTATTGCAAATTTAAATCCACTATTAAAAGGATGTTCATATAACACTGTGTTTCTAATCTGCAATAGAAATAATGTTACACTCTTATTACTCTGTATCCCAAATTTAAATGCTGAACATGTTTTCTTTTGGTATGAGCAAGCCTTGAGGAAAGCATATTGATTTTCATATATAAGCTCTTGTATTTCCACTGTGTATCAATAAGTAAATGAGTTTGTTTTCTCAATACTTTTAACAATACTTTCAGTATGATTTCGAGACGGCTTATACAAAAATATGTGGTGCATTCTGAATAGATGGAGATGTACTCGCAAATTGGCCAAAGAGTGTATTTGGCAGAGACCTGTTAGTTCCCCTCATGGAATTAGAAATAAAGTCAGGACTGCAATGTGTAGTCATTTTCTTGCATGTTGAATTTAATAATATTGGCAATTTCCCACAGTGGATCAGTTTGGAAGGCACAAATTCATCTTCTCATTTGGATTTCAAAAATCAGTGTTAGAGTTTCAGGTCATCAAAAATTGCAAATGGTATTTCATAGACAGGCTTAACAAGTCAAAAACTTTTCGGGGGTGTTGGACTTACATACCTAGAAGCAGAGCTGCTAACAGTAATAATGAGTCTATTTCTGAACCATTGTTTTTTTTAACATATGAAAATGTTTTTTTTTTCTCATGCCAATTCAGACTTTCCCATTGAATAAAGACTCAAATACAATTTTTTTTTTTTTATATATATATTTGTCCAGTTAATTGCATTGTCCTTTCGAGCAAGGAAGATAAGCAGCTGTTATTATATTATAGTACTATTGTTGTTATCATTGTCAGTCTTGAAAAGGGGTTATTCAGTGATGGATGCCCAAATGTATGAGCCAACATTCGCAGAGCATACAGTAATTAATCATGACTAATCGCGTTTTCAGACTTAAAGTCATAATTTGGTGATATTAAAATTACAAAAGGAAATTAGATGGTTCCAGTTTGTCTGTTCCCTTCACTGAGAAAGAAATTAGGCCCAATATAAATAAAGTCTCCTGTCATAAGGTTTGCACCTCCATCTGGCCCTCAGATCACCATACAGTTCCTCTTCGTAGTCCGGTTAATGGGGGGGGGGGGGCGAAAACCTTTTTACCTGAGATGAGAGCTCATAGTTTAATTCATTATTGAACTGAGATTGAGTTTGGATATTGAACCTAAATAATAAATGGCTTGCAGGGCCTGTTCATTCTGAAATCAGTCATGTGCATTAAAGTGTGTATTTTTGTGTTAATTTTTCAGTAGTCTTTACCTAACTGCTAAATTTTTCATGACATATGAGCTAAAGATGCATCCCACAGCTATCAAATAGTCTAAATAAAGACTTGATGGTTTTTATTGGTGATAACTTTAGTGTATATGAACAAGAACTTGTATATGAAACTCATTGTCGAGCAATTCTTTATTTACTTGCGGTTAAGCCTTTTAGGTGTTTTTTTTTTCTTTCTTTCTAAAAATATGGTCAGGACTCGGTACCTTTTGGTGCACAGAAACTTTTCTTGTGTTCACATCCTGGGAGCAGTAGCATCACACTCTAGATGTCATCTTGGAGTAGATGCTGTCCGAGAATGAGGAGAAACTTCTGTAACAAAGCTGTACAGCGATTGGTCCAGGCAATATAGGTGAACACATGGAGAACGCCAATGAAGAAGACATAAATGGATGAATAAGACGGCAATGCCCAGGATTTATTTAGATATGCATGCAAGAATTAAAACAAATTCACTGTACAAAAATAAGCACTATGTATTCAGATATTTGTTGGCAGAGTATTATAAATACCAGGAGAAATTATTTCACTGTTGTAGAAAATGCCTACTGTCAATTTATATAGGTGTAATTTGTCTTTTGTATTGTGATTACAGCCCTGTGATGTGGAAGACCTTAACATTGCTTGTAGCTATACTTAGGGCTGGGTATCACCACTAGTTTCCTGAATTATCACAAAACACTACAGCCTGATTTGATTCGATTAAACTAAATTCGATATCAATTCAGATTTTTACGTAACATCTTTTTTTTATGACTATTAAAGACATTCTCAGATAATTTTTTTTATACAACTCTTTGCCTGTTTACATGACCTGGAAGTAATCGGGTAATAATCTGATATGACGCATCTACATGCACTTCTGAAATACGATATTCGAAAGATCGCTGTCTACATTTACCATTATTGGATTTATTTTGAAGTAATATGCGTGGTGACGGTACTTCTTGTTATTTTCAAACATTTGGTGTTTGTTGAGCATGGCGGTGCTCACGGTCTTAGCATTAGCTGCTAATGTGAGAGGTAATAATTTGCTGAATAGTTTATAGCCAGGTTAATGTAATCCAATGGTACATGAAAAAAATCTGGTTTTGGTATTATGTTGGCTACAGAAGGTGATTTTGAGCAAGTAGGTGCCTTTTCAGAGCTGTGAATATAATCCACCTAAAAAACATTTATCGTCCTTATTGATGAAGTTTCTGATAGTTTTCCAGTCTTACATTTAGAAATGGTATAGTTGGGTGTTCAGAAAAAGTTATTCTGTACAGTGTAAGTTGTGTCTATGTTTGGCCTGGATATAAATATGCTTCCCCCACACAAGCAGTTGCAGATTCCTTTGAGATTGAAACATTGCCCATGTCTTGGTTTCAGTCAGAGTGCAGAATGTAACAAGACCCTTCACCTTCCCCAGACTTGTGATAAACATCCTTCCTCTCATGGTCTGCTTGTCATTTTATCCACACACACAAGTCAGAATCTTCCTTTTCCACTTGAATGAGGTCAGGATAGAAGAAAGTAATTTCTCCTGAACAGCATGTCTCATTAACAGCAGGCTGTCAGTCAGCTGGGATCCTTGTTGCTCACTGACCTCACACCTCCTGAGCTGAGGAGTCTTCAGCTGTTGGAGCTGGAAAAGTAAGACCCCAGGTTTCCAGATTTTTGTCTCATTTAACTTGGTGCATTAAAACTACAAGAACTGCTTTTTGTAATTAAGCTGAATCATGTGTTGATAACTAAGCTGCTCTAGTTTGTTTGTGTTGTGATTTTAATTGCTGTGCAATAGTTGTTATTGACCAACACTATTTTCTTCTTCTTTTTTGCAATTAACAATGAATCATTTGGCTTACCACTCAGCTGCATGTCCTGCTTAATTTATGAAATACACACATATAAAAACATATAAATCAATCTGCACCTCTGCCCTTTGTAATATACACATTTTCCTCGGCTAGGTTCATGAACAAGCTGCACTTTCTAACCTGCATCTCTTTTTCCTGCTGCTGCACCCACTCGGAGGGGAAACATGTTGTCTGTTGTGTAAGGGCTTATGGTCCTCGGAGGAACACACAACATGGACTCGATGACTGTTTGTTTGTTTACCTCTGTTGCCTTGAGAATTTTTAGTTTTCTTCAAAGCCTCCAAGACATTACGCAACAACCGATGATGCACGCTGTATCCATACAGTAAAGGTCGGACTTACTGGTGAGAGAGCGTCTGAATGCGAGGCAAAACCGAGGACCGCAACCTGTTTTTGTTTGCTCCACTTACTTGCTTGCTTTCCTTGTGCCTCCCAGGCTCAGAGTTGATTTACACAAGCGTGCCTCCTCTGGGTCAGGTCAACAGGTGCCTTTCTTCAGATGTTCTTTGGACCGTTGTGTTAATTCTGCATTTCACCTTTCTGCCTTTCGTCTGCTTTGTGTTGTCTTCTTCTGTTTGACCTGTGAGGATGTCATGAGATCCGTGCCTACATCCCTGTCAACAAAAGGTCTTCTCAGATATCCAGCAAAGCTGATACCATAACAAAATCCTGCATTAAGTTTTTTTTTTCCCTCAGGATATTTATTTTAATGATTTCTGTGCTCCGTATTTAAAGGTCAAACTAAATCTTTTTATCTGTCAGTTTTTATTGCAACTGTTTTTAAATGTAACCACTAAAGAAGGCATCTGAGCTTGAAGTTTTGCTGCTGACTCAAACCTGAAAAGGGAAGTTATTAAAGAGATGCTTGCAACTGAGATGCCCTACAGACTGGAAAAGATCAACACATCATTCATCATTCATATATCTGAAAAATTTGTTTTACCTTATATTCTGAGCTGTGGGCTTTGGTAATCAACCATTTAAGCTTTCTGTTCCAGGATGAATTTTAGCTTTCAGTAGTACAAACAGTGCCATTAAGTTTGTTTTACTTAAAATAAGGTTAAATGTATATTAATGATCAAGAACTTTTGTATTTAATCTAAATAACTAAACTTTCCATTGAGTAAAGCAAGGCAAGGCAAATTTATTTGTATAGCACATTTCATGTACAGGACAATTCAAGGTGCTTTACATACAAACGTTAGAAACATTACAGCGTTAAGAAAGCATTAAGAAGAATTAAAACAAAAGTATTATCACAAAATAAACAACATAAGTGAATAAATAAATAAACCCTCAGTGAAAATATCACTTTTATCATAAAAGGCTGAAAATAGAAAAGTTTTTAACCCTGATTTACAACTGCTGAGAGTCTCAGCAGACCTGCAGGTTTCTGGGAGCTTGTTCCACATTTGAGGAGCATAAAAACTGAACGCTGCCTCTCTGTGTTTAGTTCTGACTCTGGGAACTGAAAGTAGACTTGACCCTGA
>JAOXYM010000024.1:17754429-17764975 GCA_028567055.1 Leptatherina wallacei
TAGAGAAATTGATACTTCACTTTACGTATTTTTTAATCAAAAATGGCTTGTTGATCTTCAGGAGAAGTATTATTGCTAAAATGAAATTAATTTCTTTAAACTCTTATTTCCATCTTTGCTCAAAAGTAATTATACGATTGACTAAGTTGTGCTGTGGAAATTAATGGAAAATTGTAAAAATGCTAATGCAGACTGGAACCCTTACTGTGAATCAGTTCTTACATAGCAGTCTGATAACTGATCACCTGAATCAGCGACACCTACCTCTAAAGACTAAGAAGAATAAGAATGGTTTAGCCTGGAGTTTTCTTTAACCTGTGGCCCAGAGGAGGACTTTTGCTTTCTCTTCCTGAAAGTTTAGCTTCAAGTTATCAGACTCTACGCAGTATATCACAGCCTTTGACACCATTGCCCATACTTCCACCTGCTAACACTACAAAGCTTCCTTCATTTTCTACAAACCAGTTAATGGAAATGATCCTGATGCATATTTGTAATGAAGCGCCATTTCCTTCAAATTCCCCCTGAAAATCAGATAGAAACAGCTCTTTTTCTTCTCAGATTTAATCAAATCCTGCAAGACTGGACATCACTTTTTAGTACAGCAGGATAATCACCCATAACACACTGCATACACATACCATGAGATTCTTCCAAATAAGCATGCTTTGCACTTATTGAGAGGAAAACTGACGGCAGTTACAGTGACATCATGATAAAGTGTCTTAAGGGTGAAAAAACAATCCTTTAATAGTGTTTGTTCAGCTGGAACATGTCAAAAAGATAGCTCTGGTTCCTAAACGGATTATTCTTGTTAAAACCCTTGATTTAAAACTGACAGATTCCAGAGAGAACCCTGAGCTCATCATCTCATATCTACTCTGGTATTGTACAGGAGTAAAAGGAGCATAACTCTTATGGCACAATCCAAGTGCAAAAAGGAACTGACTCCTGGTCAGATAAACTTTTGCATACATGCTTCCTTTTTCACAGCTTTTGTTTCCTTTATTTACAAAAACAATGATCAGATTTACTGATATTCAAAGCAGGGGTTAGTTTTCCTCCCCGACTTAAAATGCAACGTTTCGTTCATGCACATCTGTGGCATGCGTTGGTGTGTCAGTACAGTTTGATTTGACTCATTTGAAAATTTCACCTCAATAATGTTTTTTTTTTTTTTGGATTGATTTTGACAGGTCACTTCTTTGTTCCCATCAAATTCAGACTCAAACCTTTTTATTTGTCAGAAATTCGGGGACAGGACAAACAGACTCATCCCCCAGTGACGGCTTAAATTCAGCAGCTTGCTTTAAGAGCTAAGTAAAATGCCGACTCTCGGTTGTTGGGTCCTCACGCTGACTGTGTCTGTCGTCCATTTGAGGCTGGTGCTTTATCTTCCTCAACACTTGTCTGGTGATAGTTTGAGCACAGACTTACATTCGTTAAATCCCTGTCTGTCCACCATTATAACTTTATCTTGTATGTGGTTTTCCTCTTGTATTATCCATAAAGTAGTTTTCGTCTTCTGACTCTTAGCTTAACTTTCTATTGGTTTACGTTGCGAGAGTTATCAAGGGAAACAACACAGAGATGGAGTATAGTCTCTGGGAGCTAAGGCTGGGAATATTGTATAATTACTACATATGATGAGTACATTACTCAATATTCTCATTTGCATGTAAAAAAAACTTGAAAAAAGTGTTTCCATTTGCAAGGGGAGGGGGCAACTTTACATTTACGTCAATGTCTGCGTAAATGATTGCTTCTGTTCTGTGCTGCAGGTGTAATGTGTTTATCATCATGGATGTATTTTCTTTTCAATCCTCAGGTCTTAAAGCAGCTTGCTTTCAAAGTTAAAGCTGGGGCTATTTATTTATCTTACTTCTAAGAAGCACCTGCAGCACCTCCAACACCTTTTGGCTGCAGCTTTTCTGGTGCAGGTGCTTGTGCCATTCTTGACAATACTTGTAATGCATATGCTTTGTAGCCAGTTTCCAAAAAAAGAAAGAAAGAAGAAAAAAAGACTCCATTCTATGTTTTTAATCGAACTGTGTCAGGCTGCAAAAAGCCTGCAAGTGCAAATAATTGCCTAAAATCTTATCTTGGTTGTGTTATCATGAAACATCTTTTATCCATCAAAAGACGTTGAAATTCTCCCGACAGCCCAACCAAGTTTGACTCGTGGCCAGTCAGTGACTTTTCCAGCCCTGCCCAGTCTCGCAGACGAGGGTTTTCATTTAATAGGCTCCTGCACACTGGCTTCAGAGAGTAATTCGTATTACAGGTTGAAAAGAGATCCTTCAGCAACATCCCCGTGGTCTGACTGGAATATCAATCCATCTTTTCAGGTTTCGATTCATCCCCTGCATCTAAACCTCCTAAGAACAGCAAGGAGATGGCAGGGAAACAAATGCTACAGGAGAGGAAAATGAGTGCATAATATCAGTGCAGGTATGTTGAGAAACCAGTGACGATGCTGCAGGAAAATATGCACTGCCTTACTTAACAAGATCAGGCTACATGATAATCTATGCAGCCAGTACGCATATCAACATGACATAAAAGGTCAATTTATTTAATATATATAGCTGTAAATGTTCACTCAGCTTCGTAAAACCTTTACATATTGCTTATTAATTTCTGAATTAGTATTCATTATTCAACAGAAGCTCATAACTAAGGTCTATCAGGGGGGCATACAATGAATATGAAACCACTGGTTGAAATACAGTTTTACTGGCAGGAGTTGTATTACTTTCAGCCTTACAGTCTTCAGTCTGTTAGTAATTAGCATATAAAAAACATTCCTCACGCGCAGCAGGATAGAATGGCACATTTTGGGGATTTTGTCACTCGCACCTTCTGTGACTCTGACATTCATTCATTTAGTTTTGTTAGTCATGTATTATTAGAAAAAAGACTCTTCAGATTCTTTAAGTTATATGACTCTTATTTTACTTTGACCTTGGTGTTAATCCTGTAGATTCCACATTGAATGGAGACTTTACTTTGCATTCAGCATAGTCCCACTTGTTCTATATTCTACCTGTGTAACAGTAGCCCATAAAATCCATTATTGTAAACCACGGGAGGAAATGGGCATCTGCACTCAAGGTCAACTTCTAAACCATAATTTACACTTGTGGGAGGTTTTGTGGAAAGAAAACACGACGTGGCCTGGAAACAAAAATGTAGATGGAACAGCTATGCATTGTGCAGTGTAGATGGGACAAGTGGATTTGACATTAAGTCAATTAATCTTACCACAGGTATGATTAAAAGTGTCTGTTTTCATCTTTTTCCTGTAATTTCATGTAAAACCTCTGCAGAAAGTAAGTTGTCAATTCAAGAGGAGCTAAGTTAAGTCAGGGACAGGCATAGAATTTTTAACTAGTACACATTTGTTGTAGTTTTAGGTAACCGATAAATTGCCATTTTTTCCAAATAACCAAATTTGGTGTTTGTCTTATACTTTTAAACATGCTTCAGTCTGAGCTGTGGGCTGCTCTTGGTTGAGCTGATGTTTTAGTTAGTGCTTTAGATGAGCTCTGCTTTGAAAAAAGAAGTTAAAGTGATGAAGATGTACTTAATGATGGAGGGAGGGAGATTGAGTTAGAATAAATATGGTCCAGTGCAACTGCTGACTTTAGTGCTTTATCAAAGTCGTCTTCAACTTCTCTCTTTTTGTGGAATTTGTAACAGCCTTTTAGTCCACATATGCAGCACTTTTCTCTGTCACATATACTTTGTCACATATAAATGCAGCTCTTTCAATGTCATCAGACTCCTACTAAGTGTCTAAGCATTATAGTTGCAATTATAAACACTTTTATTCTAAAGTTCCTGATTGCCACGAGTTACAACTTGACACCTGTATGGAACTTACCAGTTCTTGCTCTATTTGGACTTCAGCAACTTTGACAAAATTCTTATAGGCTTTGGAGGAAGTTTCCACTCATTTTTGTGTCTGAAATGTGGATGTCAATAGGTCACAGAACTCCATTAATATGTGTTTTTCTAACTCTTACCTGAGTGGATACTCTATCAGTATAAGGGGAACTTACTGTGATCGAAGTGTACTGTTTGGTCCAGACCCTGTAAATGTACGAGACTTGGTTAAACACATGAACGCCAAAACTCATTAACCGATACGCAGTAGAGAAATGGTGGGATTTTGACCCTTACGAGGTGCAGCTAGCAGGTATGCATTCTTTGGGGGGTGCTAAGCAGGCCCCATTTTCCAGAACAAGCCTGTAGAACTGTTTATTCTGAATGTGCATGATTCATTACAACAAAATGTAAGGGCAATTAGGTTAAGAAAATCCCAGTGTTTTCATTAAAGGGTTAGCTCATAGAAAAAAAAACCAAAAGGGGGCTTTACATTTCTAGCCAAAAGTGCAGAAAAAAGGGAACAATAAGAGGACGTGGTTGTAAATGTACCGCTGAAAAGATGAAGAAATTAATATTGAATAGGTTGAGTCTAGTCACAGAGACTACAGACTATCAAAATTGAGACTTTCAAACAATTCATAATACAGAAATCTGCTCTTTAGCTTCAAGGGATGGTGAAAATTGACAGGAGCTTGATTTATTTATTCACTTATTCATTTATTTATTCATCTGTTTCTCAGTGATTATTTGTCATAAATAAAAATCCCATGTAGATTTGATCTGATTATATCGGCTGAATGCTTACTGTTATCAAACATTATTAACAGTATATCATTATGGTTATTACTGACACTTCTTTGTTAGCCTGTATTAGTTGAACTATGAATATATATTATTGAGGCTGAGGTAATTATTTTTCCTCCCTTCTTTCAGCTATGGGAAAGACATCTTTTGTCAGTAAAGGATGATACAGTAGAAATGAGAATTACATACTATGTGTGATTACAATGCTATCAGGCTGTTAGCAAATTACATATAATTCATCATTGTGTCCCAGTGAGTGCAAAGGTGAAACAACCGGAGAGAGAACTGCTCTGACTTCCGCCACTCTGACAGTCGCTCTTTCTAGTGAAAGGCGCTGCTTCGCATGTTAGCAGATGATTTGTCTCCAGAAGCGTTTCGCTTGTCCCATCTCTGCCCCGAAGTCTGTGGTGAAAGCTTGATCTCTTAATGGGGCTTTGCTGTTCACCTCCGCCTACACAGCTTTACTGTACCAGGCTTCTAAAGAGGTTTACCATGAAAGCAGGGTCTCTGCTCCCCCCCCTCCCCTTTGCATTATCACTCCATGGAACTTCCTTACTGTAGGAGGTTATGAGTGGAAGTCTTCTTTCTGCTCATCTTTCCATCCAAGGTTCACTGTACTTGCCGAAGATGGTGGGTGGGTGTGCTAAGATGGCAGGAGAACTGAAATGGAACTCCCAGATCTTACCGCCTACATGCCGTTCCCTCATAAAGGCATCATTTCTTTTTAGTCTGGCTATCTGCCTTCTCCATGTCAGCATGGTTGTCAAGCTTTGTGTGATCTGCTGTGACTCATTCGTCATTCCGGAGAGCACTGATGTTGTTCTGCTTTCTTTGTAGAAACAGCAGTGAGGGAAGATTCTTTTGTAGCTTTTAGTTTGATGTATTCTGCACTCCTCTAAGGGCTGATGACTGCTTTTGCTTTCCAGATTCAAATTGGCTGAAACATAATGTTTAGTTACAAAATGCTTTGGAAATGTGAAATGTACAGATGCCGGGTATTTTATTGTGACAAGGCCTGGGAACGCATAATCTTTTAGAGTTTGGAGGAAAAAAAGTGACTTCATAAATGTTTTTTGTGGAAGGAATTGCTTACAAAAGTTGAGGAAAATGGGCCCAGCTCAGTATGAGATCACTACGGTGGCTCTTTTTATGTTTCATCTGATAATAACCACATTTATGATTTGTATCTTCATTCATTTTCAAATATGGATAAGTGTCCTCTTTTGATGCATATTGTATTTGATCTTTTTTTTTTTTTTTTCACACAATAGATTCCTCTCTCTTCAAAGAGATTTTTTTGTTAAAGACCATCATCACAGAGTTGCAAATGCAGGTCTCCTGGTCTCATGTTGGACAGCATATTTTCTCTGAGGCATCCTTTACAGACAAGACTCCATCTCTGTTGCAGTCTGAGAGCCGTGCTATGTATGACATGTTTTACCAGCTTTGCATTAAATGCAATTTCCTTATTGCTATACTGCATTTTAGACATTATATTTCTAATAGAAGCTATAGTCTGGTTTATTTCCAAGCAACTTCAGGAATGTATGTGTTTCAGCTCTGGTGATTGTTGACAGTCTTCACATCCGCTGAGTATTTTGCTGTCTCCTCGTCCACAGGCCATATCTGCTGACTGGAATGTCAGATCTGGAAAATAAGTGGACATATCGTGCAGGTGTTGTTAAAGAAGAATTTCGAAGCCCTTAGGGCATGGACCTGCGACATCCGGTGGTATCTGACAAAAGAATTTTGCAAAAAAGACTGCAGTACATCTCCTACTCATTTTCAACATGGAGCATGCGTATATTGGGCTTATTTTGGGATCTGGGAAGATTGTAGGGGAGGTCAGGCTCTTTGTTGTGCTCCTTCAACCATTCCTGAGCAGCTTTTTAGGGGTGTGTTGGGGAGTGTTGTCTCGCTGGGAGAAGCTGCTGCTAGAGCCAAATGCAGTTGAGGTGGGGTTGTGTCCTGGTTCTGCAGCAATAAGTGGATGTACGTGTCCATTCACATTAATGCTATGATCCAAGGTTTTCCTGTAGGCTATTGCATCGTTTATTAATGTTAGTCACTCCCTATAGGGCAGCACAGTGGTGCAGAGGTTTGCAGCCTCACCTTAGAGTGAGAATGATTTGGGTTGGAACACTTGCATGTTAGATTAACCAGGAATTGACTCACCCATGACTCACTGCAGGACAACATGTAGTTTATGGATGGACAGATTTTATTTTGTCCTTCATTCCAACAGAAGACAAGATACCATGTTTTATAGGGGAGTTCTGTACAACACTCTTGTTCCATGTTTCAGTGTGTTACTTGCATTTGTAAAATGCATTGCTTTCTGCTTAATTTCATCTTGATCGCTTTGAAATGATATCTGATATCCACTGAAGTGCACTAATGCATTCCCTTTCATTTTTTATTGACCCAAGGCCATTTCCTGCATGCCTAAATATATTTATCCTCTGCGTGAATATACAGAAGAAGGACCCATTGTTATTAAGTTTTCACATAAACTATAGCAAAAAGTCATTTTCTGACATGTCTGCAGATATGTCAGATATGATCATGCTAGTGATTATGCTAGTGTGACTCATCCTCAGGTTCTGCAAACCAGCTCACAGTTAGACAAAAATGTGCTTCTTTAATTAAATATTGATGCTTTTTTGATTTCCATATCCCTGTTAAA
Organism: Leptatherina wallacei; assembly: GCA_028567055.1. NCBI lineage: Eukaryota > Metazoa > Chordata > Actinopteri > Atheriniformes > Atherinidae > Leptatherina > Leptatherina wallacei. The sequence goes on from JAOXYM010000024.1 coordinate 17,761,811, forward strand.
AGATTATTCTAGAAATGAATCGGTACAACCGTTGTATTTTTGGAACCAGCAAAGTGAGCTTTAAATACAATACAGACTCAAAGTTGTTGCCAAGACAATAAAGTGAAAGTATCCTATAAAGCTAAAAGAACCTACATAGTTTTCGATGGGTTTATTCCTACGAGAGACACGTTTCTCATCCTGTGTAGTCACTCAACTCATGTTTGATATTATTCATATTTTTTCAGGACTTGCACTGAAATTTCTTCCTCTTGTTCCATTAATTGTGATTCTGCAGCCTCTCAAACAGTGTACACATTGAAAAGCCTACATTAATTTCAGCTGTGTGATTATGTAGAAAATCTGGCAGCATAGCCTTACTGGAAACCACTTTCCAAGGTAAAGGGTGTGTTTTTATATTGATTTCTTACTTTTTAAGCAGCATGCCAGTGTAGTAAGGAATGTTTTAACGATGAGCTCAGCATAAAACATCCAAACATCACTGAAATGTGTGCGCGGTTTTATTCATGTAAAGATTTTATTTGAGATTCAGTTGCAGTTTCATCTCCTACGTATTCTGCCTTCTGTTTTTTTAAGATGGAGATTTGAAGGGCATTCATTTCAGTTCCTCATGTTTTCAATCACTGCAGCTAAAGCGCTCGGCTAACCTCGGCTGTTTCAAACACACAAAAGCCCCAGAGTCTTGATTTTCCTGTTTGAATGCACCATTTTTTAAGTTGTCACTTTTTTTTTCTTTTTTTTTTATATCTGCTTTTAGCATCAGACTTTTCTTTTTTTTTTTTTCCTAACCACATTCTTTCTTTGTGGAATCATAGACGAGTCATCAAGCCAACTGTGGAGAAAGTTTCAGCCTTTTTACAGTAAAAAAAAAAAAAGATCCTTTATGTGTTGTAAGACTATGAACGATGAATATTAAGTGTCTGGTGTGGCAAAACGATGATGATCGTTGGCTTTTGCTGCACTGCAGTACAAACACCCAGGAGGAAACTTTTTTTCTTTTTTTTTCCATGCTCGCTTATCAGGTTCCATGGAGTGAGAGTTTAAACTTTGAAGTTTATCATTCAGGATTAATACTTCCAGCGGGCATTTAGTTCATTAGATGCTGGGAAGCAAATTGGGCAGGTGTTCAAAAGCTTTGAGAGGAAAAAACTGTTTACGTTCAATTATGTTTTCCTTGTTGCTGAAAAACAATGCATGGAAAAATGCTACTGATAAGATAAGATTACACTGAAACAAAACAACGCCTGTCATAGATGAAGGGGTGGATTATAGTGTTTATTTGAAAGATGAATAAAGAAGCAAATGACTAGAATGGGAAATCCTTTCACCTTTTATGTTGATCATTAGATCAGAATTTCGAATATCCCAGCTGTATGTGTGAGCATTTACGCTCCCATGTGTCTTTGGCATCCCATGTCAAGTATACAACTGTTTTTATTTTTCTGTGCCTTTAGTCGGAGTGGTTGTTAATAGAAGAGATTAAATCTGCCCTTTCTGTTCATCACAAACTTAATGATTTGTTGCTATTCTCATCCTCAACCTGGTATGTCAAAGTCACAGATGTCATCTCTCGATCATGTGCTGTCAATCAAAAGATAAGGAATTTCAGAGCTATATGGATTAAAACAAGGTATCACAGATTGTGCTTAAAAGTTGCAAACCTTCCAGTTGTGTTGAAACTCAGAGCTGTGTTGTGTGTTTGCAGGCTCTTTGGCTGTATACTCTCTGAATCAATATAATTTCATGTGTTTCTACCTAAAGCTTCTAGCTACCCATCTCGCCATCCATCAGTTTACCTTGACTGAAATATGTCCCATCCATTCTTTTCCCCCCAGCTTCTGGAAGGCAGCTTCACATCCCAGGTCAGCCATGAAGTTGATGGGCTTATCTTCCAGCCATGCGGGGTAAGCATTCATCGATGTTCGACAGCTTGTCATTTGTAAAGTCCGTTGCCACGGGTTGAATGTCAGACACTGAACTTCTACATAAGAATCAAGACAGCTTGTCACTCCCAGCAGCTATTTGTCACTTTCTGTACCGGTCCAGTCCTCAAGCGTCGCAGAGGAAACCGCACTCTGCTACTGCCCACTCCTACATGAATTCACATAATCACGGGTCTCTCTGTGAGACACCTCACATTAAATCAGACACATGGAGTTTTATGTTACGATGGAAATGGCCTTGGTTGGAATCCTAGTTTACTTGGTTTTCGAACAGCAGAAAATCACTTTTATCTGTGACGGTCATACTCTTCCTTTTTACTTCTTCTGCAATGGACCGAAGGGCCCATATTCCTCTGTGCAGTACAAAAATAAATCTGCATAACATTAATGCAAGAAGGGCCTGGAGTAAGTCTCTTGCATGTTCTCCTTGGTTTGTTATTTTTAGTTTCAGCTTGATGTAAAGCACCTCTATCCAGTCTGTCTTGTACTTCATTTGACAAAGCAACTGCCTTATTTCGCTTGTTTATTTATTTGCTTTGAAGCTTTAAAATTCCTTTGCGTGTTGACTAGCTAAGAAGCAGATGGTCAACATGTATTGAAACCCTCAGAGGTCAGTTTTTGATTAGATCATATAATAAATCCACAATGAAGATACTAACACAGTTCAATGATTAAGAAATGAAGGCAAAAAGGTGCTAAAAATCATTCACATGAGCCATTAAAATGGATTTGGGACTCTTTTGCAGTCTTTGAAAATAAAAACACATTTAGGTTGAACTTTGCTTTTGATAAATTTAACTTGGTTAGTTTTCATTCTGCGATAGGATTTATGGAAGACTGCTTTTTGAAAAAGAAATAACAATGGGACTCATTTGCTCTGCTTTCTAAGCTTGTATCACATCATTGTCAGATCAAAAACTGTTGATTACCAACATTATAACTGCCCTTTACTTCATGAAGCTAATTTCCATGAGAGAGAATAAGCAGCTGAAAGTCTATTAAATATGGCTTTCCTGTATTTATCACCACATGGAGGCTGCATTCCTACTATTATAACTGTTTACAAGTAATTGACATGGATGTAGACCAGAGTTAAAGCATCTTAAACCAAGTTTGTTTTATATGTTAATCAAATGTGTTGACAGTTTAAAGGAGTCATCACCCGGAAATTGCACTTTTTCAAGTTAAAACATGTGTATCGGTGTTGAGGCGGTATATTAAC
>JAOXYM010000024.1:17765075-17779504 GCA_028567055.1 Leptatherina wallacei
ATGTTAAGAATTGATTGAAAGTAAGTTTAAGGGAGAATGGATAACCAAATATACCAGGTGATGACTCCTTTAATGTGTGGAAGTTGGTGTGAACTGGCTGTGACACAAAAGATTACCATGAACTGAATCTCCCTGCCTTTTCTATCTTTAACCCTTTGAGCCTTTTGCATATTTTTGAAGCCTCTGCTCAAAAATTTCATACCCATAATGAAATGAGCATATCTCCACAAGTCTCTTTTGGAGTCAGAGTAAAGAGAACACTTGGTAGATTTGTTAAGATGTGTAAACATCAGTATACACGTGTTACTGGTAGGGGTGTCACATATTGGCACCCCTAGTTACTGGTGAAGAATAAATGAAAAAGGCACACAGCACAAATAAAAAAAAATTCAGGCTTGCCTAAAACACTTTCAGGATGAATGTGAATTTCCCTTTGGAATGATGCAGCTGTAGCTCCAAACCTTTGTCAGATCATCGCATTACATGTGAACATTATCTATAAACTTATAAGGTTTTAGGTTTTAGGCCCAATCTATTCTCAAACTCAGATTTAAAAAAATTGCTTATAAGCCTAAAGGGGAAAAAAAGAAAAAGAGATGCCCACTCCGTTTAGTTCTTTCTGACTTCCTGGGTTACCATTATATCAGTTTAACATGGTGGACTGCAAGGAAGATCACTATTTCTTAATGTAAATTGCTTGTTTTAATATAATTAAAACACACTAATTCAATTGTTTTGTGATTTTAACCTTAGAAAACCTGGTAATGAATATTAAAAGGCATCCTTGACTATAGATCCTAATTAATATTACAGTCTGGAATATTAGAAGACAAAGAAAGTTGGCCAGTTTGAAGTAATTATATACAGTATAACTGGTGTTTGGTACTGAGTTTACATGTTTTTCCAGTAGATGGATGAGTTTTCTCTGGGTATTCCAGCTTCCTCCTACAGTCCAAATAGGAAAAAAGATCCATGTTAGGTTTTGTGGTGATTGAAAATTCATCTGTAGAGGTGAATGTGAGTGATTGTTTCTTATGTTGGCCCGGACTGGCGACCTGTCATCTCTGGATTGGATTAGGCAGGGATAGAAAGTGGATGGATGGTAATGCCACTGTAGTTTTTAACGAACAAATTTTTGTAAATGGCTTAAATTTAAAAAAAAATTAGTTTCTAAGTTGGCTTTAGATTCAACCACTTAACACATGTTTTTAGATTTGTTGTTTTCTTAGATTTATTAAGTCATTATCAATGAAATAATCTTGGGGAGATGGCAACAGCTCTCAGGAAAGCAGGGCAGTGAATTTGGCCAAAGGCAGGTTTAGCCAGCTGCATTTTCTGTCCACCACTGCACAGAGACAATTTGCATTTCCAAGCAAACATCTCCACAAGGTTCCTTAACTAGTGCGTCACTGTCTCTGTCTCCATCAGCAATGCAACACAGTTGTCTTGTTTTTGCAGGTGTTTTCAATTCCTGATGCTCCATTTTGGTTATATTATCTTTTTTTTCCCTCTTTTGAATACTTATGGTTCTCTTTGGATTTAGATTTTAGCTGTTTATAATTTGCATGACTCGCTGTGCATCTCACAAACGGATAATGGGAAGCTAATTAGACTTGGGTTCATCATTTCCGCAGTGGATTAATTCCTAAAACCATAGAAAATATAATTTAAATGTTTGTGGAAAATAAATGTATTTATGTTAAAATAAACATGATTATCAGTTTCTTTTTTAGCTGCAAATTATTCAGAGCATTATGCCTCAGAGAAATTGTTTGGAAGCTGTATTGAATTTCCAAATTGTGCACAATCCAGACCAAAGAATGATTTGGGATTTAAAGCGGTGCATTGCCTTTTTGATGTTGCCACTCTTTGATTTATGGTGATATTGTCCTCTGCAGCCTCTATGAATTTCATAGATTATGACTAACTGAGCCAAAGAGAGGTGTTGAAAGCACTCCGACTCTTTGAATGTTGGACTGTATGTATCTGAGCATTTACCGAACCTGTGAGGGGAAATTGGAAAAACATCATCAGCATCAGAGTCGCGGATTAGGACTAAGGTGTGAAACTGGGTTACTGATTAGTTATGGCTGCTTTGTTTTTACTGAGCTGAAATGATTGCTTTTCAACAAGCAGGAATAGTATCAGCTGGAACAACATGCAAACTTCCTGTCAATGTCTGAAGGGATTGTATGAACAGGTTCAGACAAGTCAATTTTGCCGTCAGGTGCATGTAATCACTCCTTTATATAATTCACACCTTTTAAATTGGACAGAAGTCTTTTCACAGAACAGCAAGACTGCCCCCTGGTCATTTCAGAAATGAACTCTATATGGAGACTTTTCATGTTGCTGTCTGTGCTTCGTGTTTTGTCATTAACACTTAAAAGTCTGCAAGATCAGTAGTGTGTAACTCTGTGGTGTAAACTGTGAGCAATAGCTTATCCTTTAGGTGGCTTACAGATGTTTTCAGGCATTTTCTATGATAAAGTCACAATGAGTGAGCCATGATAACATGATTATTTATCATATTTTGGTGATTAAAAGGATTTCTAGCACTTCTATGTTGCTAACAGACCTCTATTTTGACCCGGAAATTATGATGAAGCCACGTCCTTCCTTCAAACCCTCCATGAATGAATCGCTCAAATTGATGGTAATGTTCAATCAGAAGCAGTCAAACATCATCAAGTGACAAGAAAGTTATGTGTGTGTCTGAAAAAAACTGAAATAATGGACCACTGTTGTTGGAAAAAAGTGAAGAAGACGTTTTTGACGCACAGTGGTGCTAAAAATGAGCCAAGCTAGCATTGGTTATGTGAGAATAGTAGGTAAATAATGGCATAAATAACTGTAAATAGTAAAAAAAAAGTTCAATTTTGTAAATAGTTTTTGTTGTGCATCTGCTTTGATGCCAATATTTTTTTATCCTGAAAGCCAAGACGAGAGAATTATATGCAGATGAGAAAAGGCTTGGTCAGTGTTGATCTTTGTGTTATTTCTTCAAGGTACTGTTAGTAATACATTCATGTTTTTGTTTTATCGGTTGGCCTTTTTGGTGCTATATCTATTGATACATTCATTTTACATCATTTTAGCCTCATAATCTGACACCTAAACTTGTCTTGAATAATAATAATGTCTGTTTGTGGACTGTGCTTAAAAAAAGCGGCAGTTCTACATGCATTTATACATAAAAAAAAAAAGTTAAATCACCATTAAAGTGCCATTTTCTAGCAATTTAGCAGATTTGAAAGAAATAAATCACTTCAAACTCTGAAGCTCAGCGGCCAGCTTTTATCTACACACCCTCACAGACAAATGGTTCAGGACCTTAAAAGCTGGCATGTCTAACATGACTAAATGATGATGCAAATTCTCTCGTATCAATTTAACAGCTTTTTTAAAGATGATTCTGCCTCAGACTAAGGGAAAGTATTTTTTGAATAACACAAAAGCAAATTCTTAAACTGGATTAGATTTACTCGCATGCATCTAAGCTTTCTGCTTAGCTGTTGGCAGCACCGTGACAACGATGTGAGTATCACCTCACCTCAACATATCTTTGTTTTTTCCTAAAAGAAGAGGTAATAACAGCAGGATGACGGGTGCAACACTGACAGCGTATCACACCCAATGCAAATAGGACTGATCTACCTGCTGTTTCTACGTCGATTTGAAAATGGTCTGCTGATGCCGCTTACTGTGTACTGGCAAAAGACAAAAGTTTCCAACTGTGTGTGTTTTGTGTTTTCCTTTTAGATGTTTGACAAAGCAGGAAGGTTGTGCATCGAGTCTAAAAGGACTTACTATAATTTCTTTTGTGTTTGTAACATGAAGCATATGAGTTATCACATTTTTACAGAGAAGAAGTAAGGATAAGAAGCTGATGATGATAGTTACTTAGATTGTTTTTCAGCTGAAATGAGTTGTTATAAAAGCTATCAAATGAAATGTTTTTAAATAGAATTGAAGCCCTTTTTGTCTTTTTCATCCTCTGTACTGATAATCCAAGTACAGTTGGAATGTATATGAACTATCCATGTTTCAGTACCACAGTAATCAATTGCATATAAGGCTGGTATTTTGAGGTTTTCTGAATTATTGCTCTTTAAGGCCCTTTGTTTTCCTCTTATCTTTATTGTCAGATATATTGGCAGGTCTTGGTCTAAATTGCCTTGATATGCCATGTTATGTAAATGAGCCGTTTTTGAAGGATGCTGAGCAGTGGGAGTGAGCATATTGATTTGTTGGGAGCTCTTAATGCCCACCCCCTGATGTGAGCTTTTGATGTTCTGCATTTGGAAGCACATTCTCCTTTGGGGCATTCCAGAGAAACTCCACCATCTTTGACTCTTTAGTTAGAAATGATGATCAGTGCTTTAAATCATTAAATCAATTGAGTGTTAAGATCAGAGGAACTCTGACCTTGGTGCTTTGCTAGTTTGGTAGTTTATCATTTACATATGATGGTTTTGCAAAAGAGGAAGTGACCACCAGCAGATACACCATTTTCATTGAAGAGAAAAACATTTCTGCACCAATACTGGTTTTAGTAATTGCATAAATTTCTGCCATATATGTAACTGAAAGTAAGTTTTTGTGCAGATGAATTTCATGACTACAAGTTCCTCAATAAGCTTAGCTGGGCTGTTCAGTTTTTCAAGATGATTTTGACATTTTTGCAGGATTAATAACCCTATTGGCCTCTGTTATCATTTGTGTTTAGTGCTAACATAACCAGTTTTACTCTATCACACACACATACACACACACACAGTTAGCAAGTGCTTGCTTTTCCTCTTTATAAAGCGTCTTGCGATGACTTTTCTTGGGATTTTCTTGGGATTTATTGCATAAATAAGATTTAATTGAACGGAATTGTACACAAGGCTCTGTCTTTGAAATTGATTTGTGGTGCATGTGCTAAGAAATCCCCTCCCCTCCTCCTGTGAATCCTCAAGTATGATGCAGTGTGTAGATCCAAGCGGGTACTTTACAACGAGGCGTTTAGTTCTGCTATTAACATTTTTAACAAGATTGAAGAACAAAAAGTCAAACTGTGTTTACAGCTTTGTGACTGACTGGAGGAGTTACGTAACCTTATTTGCAGCAGCTTAGTGTTGGTTGAAGGGAACAAAGAGTGTTACATTGAAAAAAAGTTGCTGTTGGATCTGTGCCCAGTGCCTACAGATAATCTGTGTTTACTATTGGGATCAGATGGGGAGCAGAAAAGTAGCCGCACAGGGTGCAAAAATTCCCTCTAAACCACAACAGAATGCACAGAGTTAAGCTTCTGCACAACTTTTGATCTTTGGCAAGTTTATCCTCAAAATAAATGTCTGATCAGGTATTTATTGTACAGTGGATGTATATTATTCATTTATTAAATACACATTCACTGCATTTAAAAACAAATGCACAAACACGACTGGCAATCAGTTATATGCAGGTGGCCAAGAAGTCATTGATTTTCTTTTTTCTGTCTCCACACCAGCCCATGCCGTATTAATCTGTCCTTGTGTGAATGGGATAAAGCTGATCTCAGGATTAATCTCAGCACATCTTGCTGATGCGAATGTCCATTTATGTTAGTTTAAAGGTTACCACCTCAGCAATCGCAGTCACCGGGTGTGTTATCTCACCTAACACATGCTGTCTTTGGGATCTGTTTTCTTTGTTTCGGAAACATCGAATAGATTTCTGAGTTGATAACGAAACCATTGCCACAGATGGTAGAATTTCTGATGAAAGCTCTTCAGATGGTGATGTCTGTGTAAAGAGAACAAAAGGGAATATTTGTTGTTTTCATTTTTTTTGGTTTTTTTTGTTTGTTTGTTTTTTCATAGATTATTGAAATCCTGCTGAAAAATCAAAAGCCTGTACAGAAAGTGTATTTCATCTATAATTAAGACCTGGTAAAATAGAAGATTTTGAATCATGCTGTTACAGATTAACTTAGACAAATATTTGAAATTAAGTGATCATATATTTGATTTATGTGGTTTATAAATCAGTTTTATCATTTTCTCTGCGCTCTGCAATTTATTCTGCCTGTAGACAATTTACCTGAAGTTTTATTCCTTTGGCTTCTCTTCTCTATCTTCCTCCCCCTTATTTTTATCCTGAGACATATGCCTTTTATTCCACCGCACCATTTTTGCACTTGGACACCAAGACCCTTCAAAAGCCCTCGCGCGCGCGCGCACACACACACACACACACATATATATACACACTTTGTTAATATATGTCTGAAAGAAACCAGCTTGTGTGTCTGAGCTGTAACAGAGGGAGCTTTTCTCTGGGGAGCAGATTTATTGGTCTTGTCCAGCCTTTTTTTCTATAATCCGTAGCACACTTAAACATTAAGTCTGCCTTGCAGCAAAAAAGCTGTTATTGAAATAAGACTGGAAGAAGGGGGAAAAAAACATAATCAAAGAGCTTGGAGTAAACCTTTTCCGCAAGCTCCCTTTTCTCCAAACGAATTAGACATTTTATATTCATGAAGCTTTTCTGTTGCAGGGATTCTTTCCAATGTCATTCGCTATATTAACTTTATTGATTATATGATGGGTTTTGTATCAGCCTCTTCTTATCAGTCGTGTGATCTCATTTTTATGGGCGATTGTGGAGCAGATTTCAGTAGTTTACAAATTGATTTGGCCTTTTTATTTCTGATTCATTTCTTGCACAAGTGAAGTAGTTCCAGACAATGAGATGGTAAACGATATTTACGGTTCATCCAGGATTTAGCTTTTGGTTTCATCTTAGTCTGAAAGAGTTTCTGCAAAACAGCACCCTAACCTGAGTTTACACTTTAAATGTGACTGGTCATATTGTGCGTTGGTAAGGATACATTTGACATTGTTGAATCTTGTTAACGTGGGGGACTATTAGATCAACCACGGGTATGACACAACTTCTTTTACGATGCAGCTCCTCTTCTAATCTTACACGGTCAAGAAGGATGTTTATGAAAATGTACAGTTTGGTTCATTTCTAAGAAGAAAAGTTTGCTTTGAGCCAAACCACGAGTTTTAACTCTGTTTCCTTGACTGTTAACTTTACTCAGTTGTCAATCTGGTGGTTTTATGACTTTTACATTCTCTCCATAAAATGTAAACAGTTTGGACAAATCACCCACAAAGGCAGATAGCAAGATTATGTTGTATATATGTTGCATTATAATCAAGAACATGGTTGTGTTGACGTAGAACCATCATAACAGAAAAACATATCAATACATTACATGCTACATTCACTTGCACTTGGGCATTTGAGGTTTACCTAGGTGAAGGTCAATTTACACCAAGTGTGTGTTGGAATATGATTGTCTTCTCTTAGAGTGGCTCCTGAGGGGGGGCAGTTAGATTTTAGGGGTGGTGTATACCCCGAGGCTGTCCCTATTGGCCCTGCTCTTGTTCACCAGCTACAACCAAATACTGAATTTAAAACTAAAAAGCTTTTCTAATCCAAAATGATCCCATCAATGTGTGTGTTAAAGAGTACCTTCTGTTATCTTCTGTTTCCCACTAACAGTGTATATTACAGTGAAAAAACAGCTCCCTTTTGTTTTCCTCTGTAGAAAATAGCATAACCTCTTTTTTTTTTTTAAATTGGAGATATGGATTGAACCCGATCAAATGCAAGGCTGTGTTTGCAGTCTTTAAAAGGATAACAGATTTCTGCAGCTTTTAAATGAATTGTCAAAGGCTCTGCAGTGCTGTCAGCATAGTTCCACCGCAGGTAGGGGGTCGTAGCAAGCTTTTACAAATGTGCCATGGATTTCAAAGACTTAGACTTAGATGATATACTGACTGTCATGTATGTGTGGATGGCATATTCAAGTGCTTGAATTAGAAATCCAAAAAGCAAGATTCTCAACAGTGAGTAGAAATTTACCTATAGCCTTGTTTTGTCTTCTTTTCCCTCTCCTCTGTTGGCCAAGGCTGAGCTCTGTAGCATCAGCTGTTAAACCCATCTTTTGTGGAGCTAGTTTCAATAATAGATTTTAATATAGTACCATTTTTTTAAATCTTTTTTTCCCTGCTACATGTGATGACACGACAATATATATCAGTAGTATGGCAGTCACATTAACATACCTGTTTAGTTGTGGCTGATTTGATGATGCTGTCTTTTCAGTCATAAACTCCATTTCCTATAACTGCGAGGGACAACTCGTGCTGAAGTAATCAGTGCAGGTCCATTCTCCATGGGGTTTGGATTTTCTTGGGACCTCTGGCTTTTCTTTTTAGTAGTTTTAGGGCAGTTTTGTAGACAATATTATTTTATCTTGGTCATCACAGAAGATTTTTAAATGCTAAACTGCTGGCTGGAGTCCTCATGATGGGATTTTTGAAAGCTTGTGCAATTTTAGTATTGAGACTATTTCCAAAAATCTTTATGAAATGTAATCAGTTGGGGGTACTTATGTTTAAATTGCACAGGGCTGCACCGCGGTGTGCTAGTTAACATAATTGCTTCACAACAATGGGGTTCCTGGTTTGAACCTTTCTGTGTGGAGTTCAGATGTTTTCCCAATTGAATGTGAGCATGAGCGGTTTCCTGTGATGTAGTGGTGACCAGTCAAAGGTAGGTGTGATGCTAGGTGCCTCTCTCCTGGTATTAGCTTGGATGAGCTCCAGTCACCCCTCCAGCCATGAGTCGGAGTAAGGATATATTGATAATGTTATCAGAGCCATCTTTGCAACTCCACAAGAAATGTATTTGTTACACAGCCATTAGTCGCTTGTTTACAGCACTTGTAAAACATTAGACACTATAGAAACATACTTATTTTACGCACCATTTGTTTCCTCTCTGCAGTCTGACAGTGACGACCTCTGAATTTCTAACTTGAAATAGCAGGCAATCGTATGCAATGGCACAACATTACATGAAAACAAATTTGATAGACAAAAAATGTGTTGCTGAAGGTAAGGTCGACTCTGAGGGGTCTGTTTTGCACTTCAATAATAAAGCTCTCATCTTTTATGGGCAGTCACTTATCAACCAGACTAACAATGAGAATGAAAGCGCAAGTGCATCAGGCAGCACACTTTCATTAAATAAATTTGAAGGTTGTCTGTTTATTCTACCTGGAGTCTGATTGGGTTTTTGTGGGGGTTGTTGCCATGGTTCTGCTGCCATGAATACATTTAAAGCAAATATTGCTTTGGTTTGAAATGGCGGCGTAGACATTGCAGTATGCAGGGTTAGGAACAAGGCTCAAAACAAATGAATTTTCGAGGGGGTGATGAGTCGACTATAATCCAATTGAAAGAAGAAGAAAAAATGGATGTATTACAGAATAAAATGGTTTATAAAGCATTGTAGCAATGTGTGTAATTTGAAATACAACAAAAAGGGGCTACATAGTAAATATCAATACAGAAAATTTTCATTTTGTGATGCACCCACATCTTGGATTTGATGGCATCAACAATTGATGCATGCCAGGTTAGCTTACATCAGTAAATCTTTTTTAGTCATCTTCAACTATTTGGTTACTTTTTGTCATCATTTTATTTCTGCCACAGAATTGCATTTTGTGTGTGGTAACTTCATCTTTGAAAATGCTACATTAATGTAGAGGTGATGCAAAAACTCCACATAACACAAGGCGCTGAAAAGAGGGCGTAAAAAGGCTTTTTAGTCTGAAGACTGCAATGTCTGTGTGGTCATTTAAAACTTGTCTGTGTCATAAATTTATTCAAGAAGAAAGGTTCTCCTTTCAAATGATTTCTGTCTTTACTAAGTAGACACATTAACTACGTTTTCTTGCAGAGGTCAGGAAGGTGTGATTATCTGGAAGACGTATTTCTGCTTTTAGACGAGCTCATTTGTAATGCACCGTACAAGCTGCCTAATTTAAAGTATAAAGAACCCATTACAATCAGCAGTAGCTCTGAACTTTAGCAGTAGACATGAAACATTATTGAAAGTATCAGAGAATAAAAATGGACTTTCTGAGGATGCTCTGCTATGAAATGATTAAAAAACAGAAGGAAATTGTTAAACAGGCTTTATTTGCTATTCAGCAAGCCCAACAGCTTGCCAAATTTAGACACTAGGATTATTGTTTGACGACTACAAACTGGTTTTTCATATTTAATAGCAGCGTTGATGTTCGTCTGAACATGATAATTACAATTTTCCAAAGTCCAAGTCTGAGAAGTTGCCAGGACCTCCTGACTTGGTCGTGTGCTGTGGCCGTGCAGGTTCTCCCAAGAAATCCTGTACATTTTCCATATATTTCCTTGGAGTACACTTCTGTTACCTGGCAACCTGACAGTAACAGTATCTGGTCATCTGTTCCCGCCTCCACCCTTTCGTGCCTTTGCATTCCTCATGTTTCAGTGCACTTGATTCATGTCCTTGAAAATGTCAGGCTCACATGAATAATCAAAGCGATCGAAGAAAGCATGCTGTGCCCAGCCTTTGTCATACAGTCTGTCGGTGCACGGTGAAACATAGTAGTGATGTGAAAAGTGTAATCGTGTAGAGTCATTGTGCATAATTAGTCACAACTATTTATACGTTCATGTGATTTCTTGGCTGGATCACAAAATAGCATGAAGTCCAATAGTTTCATTTCCAATGTTGAGTCATTAGTTTAAGTTTAAACCAACTAGATAGCAGCAGGGCTTCATAATAGAGCCCAATTTATTTAGGGTTTTTGGTTTATTGTCTGTTGCCTAAAAATGTAGCTGTGCTCATGTGTGTTTTGTGTCAACAATTTCACTTTTCTGCGAAAACATGTTTTTGTGTGTATTTTTTTATTGCAGCAAATCTTTCACCTTGTTTTTCTGTTTTCTGTTTTTGCAGAGGTACAAGGCCGGGAGGTGCGATGACATCCTCAAGTGGAAGCCCCCCAACCTCAACTCTGTAGATTTTCGTCTAAAAATCACCACAGTCGGAGGAGAAGGGTAAGTCACTGTTGCCAAGGAAACGCGGTGCTTGACGAATCCAATAGCACCTATCATTTCGTTACACTCTGGTGTGTGTACTCTGAGACAGTCACACGCATACGCATGAGTACTGTCCATTACACTGTCTGTGTATGGCTGTCCAAAGCGAGCTTTGAATCAAACACCGTGCTGAATTCCTTTGACATTAAAATGCTTTATTCCATACCACGTTGTTTCCCCTCGGGGTTTAATTCCTTTTGCTGTGACACGGCCACAGCGTGCAAAAGTTCATTCCTGTTTCCATTGTTGCCTGTAAGCATTCTTTTTTTGTTGTTCTTTTTCTCCTTTTTTTATTTTTATGTTTAAAATCCTCTCCAGCATATATTATTCAGATCCACCACAGTTCATTCCAGTCATTCTCCTAATAAACAAATCCATATAACTGAAAGAAAACTATCATTTTGTTTCAGAGAAAACAAACTCCTTGAGGATAATTAGTTGCTAGGATTGTGTGTGTTCTGTTTTTATGACATGCAGTTTTGGTTGTTACCAAGTTTGATTCATTATATAGTGAGAGTTTTGCACAATATATTGGCATGTTGCATGGTTTCAAAAAAACATGGATTTAGATTATATTGTTGATGCTGTGATGTTTCGTCTCATGCAACATTTGGATTTACTGGGTCTTTGATCAAGTGAAATGATTGCCATGAAAGTTTTGATTTTAAAGGTCTTTTCTTCCATTTGAAATGAATGTGGACAACACAATACATCTACAAGACTAATAACTTTCTCAGAAGCAGACCTGAAAAATTCTCAACAAATTGCATTGTAACTTTGAGTGTGTTAACATCCTGCCCTTTGCAGTAAATATATATTAAAGCACTAATGAGATTAATTAGTGTCACAGAGCTGCAAGCATTTATGTTGTAGACTCTCCCCCCCCCCTTTCCCTTTCTATCGGTGTAGTGCACATCCTTTCACTCCGAGTTCCTCGTTGCAGCCAAGACTGCGAGTGTGAGTCTGAGATGCTGTCAGCTTTCTGGCCGTGCTGCCTTTCCCTCTGAGAGCCAGTTGACCTCAGTGACTGTCCCAGCTTTGTAGCCATGAGCCTGCAGCCATTCAGCAACAACAGACTGAGAGGATGACAGCAGAGCACAGTCGCTCATTTTACTCCAAAGACAGCCAGCAGGCCAGCCTGGCAGCATCTCCACTCCTCCTTTATGTGTGGGAGAACGCAGATGATTATTGTTGCCATTTGAGAATGTTCTGTTTCCCCAAAAGATAAATTATGCTGGCAAAGGTGCAGATCTCACTCGGTCTTGGTATAGGTTTTCATATTTGTGCTTAGATTCTGTCTGGGAAAGAGAAGGGGAGAGATGGACAGGCGTGTTTGGAGGTAACATCTGTTTACTCATCAGCCCACACAATCAATCCTTGAGCACATCTTTGTGTACCTCAGAGGCATACAGCCTTGCAAGTTTTATTACCTTCTCTGAAAGTAAGCTGAGGCAGACAGCGATTATTGTGTGTCAGTGAGAGTGAAGAGGTGGGACAAATAAACTGGAAAGATGAAGCAGTTGCAGATACATTTCCAGCACCACTCCCCAGCATAGAGCCACAAGTATATGATATCGATTATTTGATTTCTGGATAATTTGAGCTTGTTTTATAATACCCTCTGAAGACTGGATGAGAAATTGTTACATCATTTCTTAGGTGTGCTGTGATTTTAGGATTCAGAAGGAGGAAATTGGTCCTGTCTGAACGGCTTGGATTGCCTCTTTAGAGACTGATGCTCAAGTTTCTTCTTACCTTTTTTTTACACCGAAGATTCGAGGAACATTACAGCATTGGAATCCATATTTTGTGGAAATGATCCCAGTCAGGTCCACGCCCTGAAAAACCATCAGCGTAAATTTGAGAGCAATGTAAAATCAATGCTTTAGACTTTCTCTTCTTTTCTTTTTTTAAAGTTGTTGAGAATTCTTTTCTAAATCTAAACCTGTCCCTATTTTTCTGTAATCAGGTTTTTACTAACTTATTAGGAACTGTCCATGGGAAAATAATTCAGTATAAATGATCAGAGAGAAGATAAATATAGAACACATATACATTAACTCAAATATGAATAAGGTTTTTTTTATTATTTGGCTTCCATTTTTGTGGTGAGGAAGAAGAAGGGTCCATTTTGACAGCTTTTAGGAAAAAGTTGTTTTGTAATCTGTTAGTTTTTGTTCTGATGAGTCTATCTCTTCTCAGAGAGAACAAGAGGAGAGGAAATGATATCCAGGGGGAGCTGGAGTACTTTAAAAAAAAAAAATTATTTTGGAGTCAGAACGTGAAAATGTATCTCTTGGGGAATAGTTTCATGCTGATGACCCGTTTCCCTGGCCTCACCACCCGCTGCAGGCCTTTTCTATTCTCTGCTGTGCGGCTGGTGAACCACACTGTGCAGCAATAGGTAATAGATAGAAGTACCCTCTCTCATCGTCAGCAGGTGATGAAGGAGGTGGGCATGCTTTAACTTCCTGAGGAAGTAAAGCCTCAGTTGTGGTTCTCCCACACGGTGGGAGATGTGTGTGGACCAGTGGAGGTCAGTCAAGATGTTTATCTCAAAGAATTAAAAGCTCAGCAGCACCCTCTCTGTCTCTTCTCTATTTGCAGGGGGGCAGAATGCTTAGTGTGGTGTTATTTCTTGAAATCTAGAGTAATTTTTTTGACTTTATGTAAATTTGTAAAGGCATCCATTTATCAAATGCGGAACCTCCTTCCTGTAAGCTCAATTATTTTCTAATAGCAGCCTTACTAGATTGCTCATGTTCTGAACCAGTTTGGAGGGAAAACAGTATTAAAAGGGGTTAGGGTTGCAATTAAAATCCACAAACGGCATTCTTTGTTTGGAGAGCTGTGGCGATCGCATCCTCTTTTTGTGTGTTTATTTGATATGCAAACTAGTGTTGGTCAAGGTCAGCCCAGATGCACGCTTCATGTGCAAGAGAATAAGTCTCTTAGAACATTAGATGATGATGGGGTTTAGACCCATCAAACCATTATGGAAGTCCTACATGCTGACATTTTCTGCTGTGCCATTTATAAGTTTGTAACAGTTCTGTATGTCTTCAGAGACAAGGATGAACATGAGTGGAAAGATTTGAGATGTCAGAGAGTCACGACTCGGAACATCAAACAAACATAATGGATTCTGCAGAACAAACATGGATATAGCACGTTTGGATATAGCAGCTTCCAATTGGCACGGGAGCATACACATTCAGTGGATTCTTGTGATATGATTCCAGGATTTTTAAGCATCCAGAATATCACAAATGCCACTCTTTTATAACATTTAAAATATTATCCTGTTAAACAAGTTGATGCATTACTGCATCTGTTTATAGGTACAGGTATATATAATGGGCAAATGCCACAGAACTGATGGTAAATGGACTGTACTTGTATAGCGCTTTTCTAGTCATGTGACCACTCAAAGCGCTTTGACACTACATGTTC
>JAOXYM010000024.1:17787096-17797104 GCA_028567055.1 Leptatherina wallacei
ATAGGATCTCAGTCTGCCTTTTATCTCCGAGAAAAACACTGCTTTCTACCCCCTAGTAGCACAAGCCCTTCTGTGATGACGCTGCACAGAAAGCAGTCTAAAAGATAGTACAAAGTACTGCTTCAGTCTCTATACTGTAGCTGATTTCCACCTTAAGAACAGATTTGCAACAGGCAAACACAAAGTGTTAAAGTTATGCATTATTAATGGCACGGTGGCCAATGTCATGTCAGATGAGAGCCTCAGCTGCTTGTCAAGTAGAACGCGTCCTCAGGTTCTCTTTCAGAGCAATCCCTTGTCTCCATCCTTATTTATTCTGACTTTGAAAGCCTCAAATAGTCAGTGTCTGCATATTTTTTCAGTCTATGGATCCAATGAGGATGAGGATCAATGGATGACTACAAATTGCTGTTTTGACGTGTATGCACTCTTAAAACAAAGTCAATACTCTGTGGTTTTAGATGGTGTATTGAAGTAATGTATACAATTCATGAATTTTTCATTTGATTATTATACAGGCTGATGAGTTTTTAATAGTTTTGTTAATTGAATCCTGTTTTGTCATCAATAAATGAGAATAACTCTTAAATAAACAGATTAGAAGAGTGCAGTAAACTCCAGATGTCAAATTTTTTTTTTGTTATTACAACAATTGATCTGTCAGTGTAATGATTACCCATACATGGGTCTTTTTAATGTATCTGTTATGTAAACGGGATAGGATCATCTTCTACATACTCTATACTGTGAAGATGATTCAACATTTATTGTATATTTTCCAGGTGAATTTAAAGTTTTGCAAAGTGAGTTTATATAATCATCTTTTGACCTTCGGCTTCAGACTCAGCCAACTTCTCTCCATAATAAGCAGCTTCTCATCTGTATTAGTGTATAATACAGATGAAGCAGTCTGAGGCAGAGAAGCGGTTTGAGGAGCAGTATAATTTTACATTTGTTCTACTTTAATGCGATTTCTGTAATACCCTTGTATTATTTGGACATTTCTCATTTCTGTTAAATGACTTGTGGCATGTGTAGGCTTTCCAACAGTCATGGTTCAGAAACACAGTAAATGAGTGTTTCTGCACCCTCTGGTATTGTCACCTTGGTACCAGATTCCCATGTATCAGCCCTTGGCTCTGTAACTGAACAGTGTATTTCCTGTTTGCTGCTTGGTGTCTAAGCGGAGACGGAGCTAAAGCTGCAGCCCTGGGGGTCATTTCCTGTCGGTTTTGATGTTGCTATTTTGGCTTTAAAAAAGTGCTTTACAGTCAGTCCAAGTGCGAATACGTTGAAGTAATTACATGCCAGAAGAGGACATGATGGCTGGCGGTTCAGGCCAGAGCGCTGTTCCTGATAAATCTGACACCTCTGCACAGCAAGTGTGTGAGTTTGCACTGTACCACCAGACAATAGTTTTGACATTCATTGGCTTGCTCACGGGCATGCTAGTTATTCCGATGTGCAGATTAAATTAAATTTGAGGCTCATCCAGTTGGCAGCTCACCGAAATGCATCTGGCTGCTGGGGCAGGAAATCAACCCAACTTTGCAATTTGAAAGATGTTGTAATCTTCACGAAAACCTATTTTATTGCCTCAATTCATCCAATTTTGCTCCTTGATGTTGTAATTTTTGTCGGTTCCCAAAGGGAATGAATTTCGGAAAGGAGCTTTCACGATGTCGGCTCAGCTTTTCAATACAAACACAGTTGCTGGAAATCCTGTTTTCAATCAAATCCAAATGTTGTTATTATGACAAGCATGGTTATGAGTTTAATCAGTATTAGCAGTGTAACTGTACTTTTGCAGTAGTTTGTTGATTCCTGGTCTGAAGCAATTCATTTTAAGGAATGGATATCACTTGGAAGCCAGTGGTACAAAACACAACCATTTCTTTTTTAACCATGTAGTAAAAATCTAATTTGGCCGTTTCTTTTCTTTTTATTCTTTTTCTTTCTTTTTTTTTACTTGCCCAGCAAACAGAATGACGGCCTGGCTCCCGTGTTGTGCCGAACAAATTTACTTTGCCAAGGGGATCTTAGTGGATTAGATGGAAATAAAGCTTTGCGGATTTAAAGCCCCCCTTGATGCTTGAGTTTTATTCTTTATTTCGACTATTGCTAACTTAAATGTGTATGCTGAACCCGACAAGGCGAAACAAAGGAAGAAGGGAGTGAAGAAAAGAAAAAGGAGACAAAGGTACATGGGTATGAGCAATAGTGGAGAAAAAAAGATCAACCTGTGAATCCGTACTCCTGATTGAAACACTTGCTCATGTTTGAAATAAATTCCTTCATTAATCATACACCCACTATGCAATCATAAATTATATGTCCGTGACTTATGCTGTGAGCTGTCTGCCAGACATCGTAAAGGCCCCTCAGGTCATGATTGTGTCAAACTAGCTGACTGTCGGGTTCTCATGTCACCATAAACAGTAGTATGGTCTTGGTCTCAGGGCTGCACGGTGGTGTGGTGGTTAGCACCGCAGCCTCACAGCAAGAAGGTCGCTGCTTCGAGCCTCGGGCGGAGTTCGAGCCAGAGGGGGTTCCTGCTTCGAGCTGGGGAGGGGTTTAAAATAGTGTCCTTTCTGTGTGGAGTTTGCATGTTCTCCCCGTGTATGCGTGGGTTCTTACTGGGTTCTCCGGCTTCCTCCCACTAACCAAAGACATGCATGATAGGTTAATTGGTCACTCTAAATTGCGCGTGAATGGTTGTCTGTCTCGCTGTGTTGGCCCTGCAATGGACTGGCGACCTGTCCAGGATGTACCCTGCCTCTCGCCTGACAATTGCTGGGATAGGCTCCAGCCCACAGGCGACCCTGAATTGTACTAAGCAGTACAGAAAATGAATGAATGAATGGTCTCGGCTCACTTGGAACTATCGCTGAGGTAGTAACAAAATGAATATTATTTCCATTATTAGTTACCTGGTAATTCGGACAATGGAAATCCAAAGCAAGCAAGCCGTTCCATGCAATGGAAAATCACCATTAAACTCGGTCGTTTGGGGGTTGAAACATTGTTGGAGCTTGCCTTTAAGTGGCCATTTAAAATATTGCAGGTGTTTTTTACTTTGTATTGTGGCTCCATTTTTTTGCACCAGATGTTGCCACATGAGTTTAGCTTCAGCCCTTTTGACCATTTAGTATTATTTGACAAAAAATGAAGAATGGTAAAAGGATTATGCAAACAATACATATTCCTCATAATGGCTTGACTTCAGTCATCCTTTATCTTAAATTCAATATTATCTCATTTGGGTATAATCTCTTTTTTTTTTATTCCCTGCTTGATCATTGGTTAGATATACTTTTACTCTGTTCTTTTTCTCCGCTAGCATCGTCAGCTAACCTCTCTCTGTGTGAAATGTGTTGATAAGAAGCTGTACGGATCACTTAACTATATATATATATACTGTTAAGATTTATAATGACACATATAATGTTTTATGAAGTACAATTTCTGAAAGTGTGGTACGAGTAACTGAGATCTTGTTTTTTGATAGTTAAGCATTTTTTTCAACCTGTTCTGGTAACATTGGCTAAAGGCTAAAAAATATACATACGTGTCAAGACTTTGTACTCCTCTCATATTAAAATACTCTTTAATATATTATTGCAGACTTAAGGTTAAGACTTGAGGTACTTTATAAAATTACTTTAAAACCTAAGCAGTGTTTGGAAACATCCTCGTACAACCTGAGGATGTTTGTAGAAGTTGTCAGACATGTCAACATTCAAATAAGGCTTTAGTTCTCAGCCTCAGGTGCAAATAGAGATACAAATTGAGAATAATTCAACAATTGAAACATTTGGCCTGTATTACAAAATGTTTCCTGCCTTGTTTTGTTTATTAAAAAGAAAAGAAAATAGATTGTATGTCTTGAAAATGTGGGTATCGCAATAAACGGGCTTGAAAAGTAGAAATACTAAAATGTTGCATCCTGTCTAAAAGGCATATTCGTACATATGTTGATTATAGTCTTGGTCAATACCTTAGACGTCAACCTATACAAGTGTTTTTTACTTACATAAGTTGGTTAGACCTCTTTTGGGTTGGCTGAAGCTCTTCTTTGCATCTCATCCTGACTAGAGGTCTTACCATTATGAGTAGCTGAAAACACTTGCGAGTGTGTCCCATATTTAATAGAAATAGAAATCATTAAATATCAAGTTTATGCTTATTTCTTCCTAAATTCGTCTCCATAGACTGCAACTTCAGAATTTATGAGACGTTTTTCAGTCCTTCAAGAGACTAAAAGTTGTCAAAGTTCGGTAGAAGTAATGGCTATTGATTCCTTCTTTGGTTTAGTCTCACCGCTTCATGGAGTCAACTCCCCGTGTGGAGCTATATGTGGCCTGTGCATTCAGCTCATTAATGATAAATAATCTGAATGGCGCCTGGCAGGTGTAGTCACCAACAACGGGGATAAGAGCAGCTCTCTGTCAAAGACTGGCAGCTTTGATAAAGCTGTGACGGCTTAGCAGCGTGCACTTCACCTGCTGGGTGCTGAAATGTCTTTGATTGTTGTTTCTATCTCTAAACTTCCCAATTTACGTAACTCCCTAATGCACTGCTCTGTTCAGGTTTCGCCTTTTTGACTATGATGTGGGATTAAAAACCATGAATAAAGTCAGGATAATTTAAACTGTTTCCATTAGAAAACACTGAGTCATGCTGCACCTCTGAACAAGCTTACATTTAGAAGTTTGTAAAGTTAAAAAAGTTGTCTTGGAGAGTCTTGTACCCTGTTTACCTGCCAGGCTTGACAACGTGCTGCACAGCTGCTCTCTCCTCATTTCACTCACTTACATATTATTACCTTGTTTTTCTCCTCTCGTCTCTGATGCTGCAGTTCATCTGAACGTGCGGGATAATGATCGGCGTTATACATATTCACCTGGGATGAGGAATCAGATTTGTTCACTGACTTGGCTTAAAAAACTGAACCTATGTAGTTGGATAAAACAACAGATCTGAGTAAAATACTTTAAAAAAAAAATTCAATCAACTCCGCCTGCTGAGTTTTCTGGTTGCAGCAGGAGCAGAGGAGAACTGCTGAATTCTATCTGATTGTGTATATTATAGTTTCAACATGTTTTTGATCCAGCTCATCTGTAATGTTATTACCTCCCAGGGCATTTTTTTTATTATTTCATATTCATACGTCTGCATCTTATATCCTTCTCCCACTTTGTTTCATCTAGGTTTTCATTATTAAAATGGACCCGAGTGCTGCAGTGTCGCAGACCTGCAGGTTGGCTCTGATTAAGCTAAGGATGAAACGAGGGAAGGGTCATCCAGAGAGAACAAAACAAAAATCTATTGAAGGAAATCTTAATCTTTGAATGTTTATTCGTCTGTGCCGTCATCACTTCGGTTTAATATACTGTAGCAGCAAATGCTAAAGCAACATTCCTCGTGGATTTCAGGAATTTGATAAAGTAGCAGGTTGACTGTACCGTGCTCTGGCTGGAAAAAATGTCATTGTACATCGCAGTAGCCTGGAGTCAGCTTTGACCTCAGTTTCTGCATTCCTAGATGATGGAGAAATGCTTAATGCTGCATTTGATTGGAGGTTTTCTATGAAGAAACCTTCATCTCTTTACTCTTGGCATTCTGCCTTCACAGTTAAATGCCAACATTTTCCTGGAAAAGATGCCAAAAAACAGTTTCCTTCCCTCAAAAAACCCTTTAAGAAATAAAAAGGAATACCTTTTTGGTTGTTGTGGGATTGTGCCGGGGTTCAGTTCGCTAAATTTAGATGCCCTCTCCAGATGTTCAAATTCCCCCCACCACAAACTCATCAAACATGAATGAAATGTTCCACTGCAGGTTCCTCCTGCTACTTTTCATGCTTGTTTCTGGTCCACATGTTTGGTTAACGTCTTCTGGACATTGTCGTTTTGACAATTCACAGCAAAAGAAGAATGTTTTCCTTCACTGTGACTTTAACCTCGAACCATTCTGCTCATATAAAACAGGATCACACAGTATAACTCACTACCGATTGTCTACTTAATACAAGAATTATTTAAAAAATATCATCGTAGAAAAAAGTTTGCCTTTTCAAATAAATAAAATTCCCAGAAGGAAGCATTATGTTTCTAGGAAATTAACATTTTACTGTAAAAAAAAAAAAAAAAACCTTATTGAGGATAATCAGACGACACACTGGCACTGTGGCACTGCTAATATAGTGGAACTGGATCTGTTAACACATGCTCATGTCGGGGATAATTAATGCTTTTATGGAACAGAGTCTGGGTCTTAAAACTATAATTCTGAAGCATATTTTCTTTCAATCTGCGAACAGCTTTTCTATTTCTTGTGGCCTTGTCGGCTCTGTTTATTTGAACAAATCAAACACATCCGAACAAAGACCTCCAACATGGTACGAAGTGGATCTTTAAAACACTTTCATCTAAAGTTTGTTATGAAATAGACATGCCACAAATTGCATTTGGTTTTGTTGTTATATCATGGAAGTTTCTTGAGAATAGCTGTATCTAAATATTGTTCGTATGATCTTTTCTGCTCTGTAGTATGGCAACACAGGCTGAGAGGGAGTCTGTATGTGTCTAGTAACGGGTGGCACACGTGTTCTGCCACGATGAGACAGATTTGCATAGATTAGGCACCAAGTGGCGATGAAAAATGGCAGCCAAGATGTCACCCCTCACCAGCAGGAACAGATCCAGCCTGTAGCCATGCGTCCTGCCTGCTTGAGCTGCCCTTCACAGTTTTCTGGCAGTTTGTGCCACCAAGCTTTAAGAAAGCTTTGAGATTCTGTTGCCGCTTTAGATCATCCGCCATTTTTCTCTGCATGAAGAAATGTCTTGCTCATGCAGTAAGCCTGTCTTCAAACTGAGATGAAATAACGGAAATGTAACCGTAATTACATGCCGAAACTAGAATTTATGAAGCTTTAAATGTCACTCCTACAGTCTCTCTCTTTAGTCCACGTTCTTCCTCTCTGTTTCCATCTTCCTTCCTCGCACACTGTCTTGCTTCCTGTGTGAATTCGACCCCCACTGTCAGCCCAGATGCCCCACTCTCCAGGATCACATAAGCTCTTTCTTTTAGTGTCTTGCCAAGTGTTGATGCTTTCCTGGCAGCATTCGCTTTCAGACTTTGGCGAGAGGTCACACGTTCACTCTGAATCCCAGAGGTCAACATCTTTGCAAATTTTTGAACCTCTCCCGGTTAGAGGTCACAGATGAGCGCTTTATGACTCCTATCACTACGTTGCTTGTTATGACAGCCCATTTCAGCTGCACTTTTTTTTTTTTTTTTTTTTTTTTTTTCATGCCTTCCATGTTCCCAGCAGCTCAGGGATTTGCATTTTCCTAGTCTCAAAAATCCTCTCAGTGAGACACAGTCCCTGGACAAATAAACAACAGATGCTCAAATGTCTTCTTTGACTCATGCTTGATCTTCAGTATCATGTGCCACTTTCATACACTTGTGCAGTGTTACAGTGTGCAGGACTGATTTTTGTTTTCAAAGCAGAGTGATGTAATAAGTCAGTGATCCCGTGTAGCTCAGTAGGTGGAGCAGGACCTCTTGCACTGCTTTGTTGAGAGATGCATCAAAGGGAGTCATGCACTTTCATTGTTATAGCGTGCGTATGTGCTAATCTTTAAATCTCAATCTTTTGGAAGCTCTTCAAGAGAAACGAGACAATTTCATTCAGATAATAATTGAATATGGTTTATGCATTGAATGATTCTCCTCTGTTATCCTTCAGAGGAGTTTTGAAGAAAGTTTCAAGTCCTGAAGTCAAGCTGTGGCACTGTGTGTTCATTGATGTCGACAGTTTTTGTCCGTTTATTTAGAATTGAAGCAAAGTGAGCTAATAGATGGATACATCTTGTGCTGAAACTGTTCTTTCTTAAGTTTGATATTAAAAAAAATGTCATCAACAGCACACAGGGAAATGCGAGTGTGACAGCAGCATCAGAATCAAGCCCCTTTTCTGACATTTACTCCCCTCCAGTAATCTGGTGGCAACTCAACGTGTCAGTGTTGTGTTCAAATGAGCACCCTGGTGTTGTGACGGCATTCACATGAGTCGGTTCCTTGTAACATTTTGCATATCGTCTTCGACATGCCACACGTCTTAACAGCTGCAGTAACGTAAACTTAGAAGTTAATTTAGCTTTTAATCAGCTGCTTAAAGAAATCTGACATATTCCTGTCATCTAATAACTAGCAGTTATGTCCAAACTTTTCGCCTACGTTATTTTTTGTTTAGCAGATTTACTTAATTGTTTTTTACACTGTCTGTTAATAAGGAAGCAGCAGCCTCTGTTCTGACTATGACAATATTTTCAACTGCTTCCATCTAATACCTTTTTGTGACCATAATACTTCCCCCATTGTAGCAAATATCTACATGGAGGAAGTGCCAGTACCTGGCTTTGGTAAAAGACTGTTTGGAAGGGCACCATAATACTTCCACATGTCACTTCCATAGGCATGTTTGAATGAAGAATGGAGGAAGGTTATTTAATAATTGAATGACTGATAACTGAAAGATATCATAGAAATATATAAATGAAACCATTAATGATTCATATTTGATATATGAAGAGAGGCAGATGAAGTGATGCACCCATCATGCCTACTGTGCATTGCACAAGCCTGTGGGAGCAGTGTTATGATCTGGAGTTGCTGCAGTTGGTCAGGTTTAGGTTCAGCAACATCAAGTCCCCAAAAAATGAAGTCAGCTGACTACCTGAATATACTAAATGAGCAGGTTATTCCATCAATGGATTTTCTCTTCCCTAATGGACCCCATTGAGAATCTTTGAATGTGCTGAAGAAGGCTTTGCACAGTGATCAGACTCTCCCATCATCAACACAAGATCTGGATGGAAATAAATCTTGTGACATTGCAGAGGCTTATTGAAACAATGACACAGCGGAAGCTGCTGTAATCAAAGCTAAAGGCGGTCCAACAAAATATCAGCACGATACCCTTTTATTGGTGACGACTTTTTTATGCCATGCAGTTAGATACCTATATTGTTATATACATACTATGACAAACTATAAACAGTTTATATGTACATAGGTAGGATAGCATTCTTGGGAAACATATGAAACGTATTTCCGGTGTGACGTATTTGGCTGCAATTGTGAATATAGACGTTTACGAGCATGAATCCTGAATGTTTGCTGTTTTAGCTTCTAAAATGTGTTAACTTGTTGTGTTTCTGTTCCATGTCATTGTTTTTTGGACAATTTTTATGAACACAATAAGATATGACCTGATGAAAAATGAATTGAACAAGTGATCTCAAACTAATGAACTCTGAACGTTTTTATTGTATCTGTATCTGACCCTTATGTATTTGCTCTATAGTTTACCCACCTGATCACTTAAATGCTGAATAGGTTTAGAAATGGTAGATTTATTGCCACCACAAAAAACACATTATTTCAGATTTTAAAGCCATCTCTTTCATGTATTTTCCAATCTAAGAACATTTATTTTAAATTAGATCATGTGAGTGGGCCAAACTACTTTGCTGCTTTTTTCCATTTTCATGAGTGGTGATGGCGGCAAAAGAAAACCAAATTATTTCTTTAGTCACATTAAAAGCGCATCTTTTATCTCCGTCTGCATAGGCGACCAAAGAGCTGAAACAATACAACAACAAGATCATCGAGTGCACCTTCGCCAACAACAGCTGGGTGTTCATGAGGCAGAGGGTGGACAAGAGCTTTCCCAACTCCTACGACACAGCCATGGGTGAGACTTTGCTTTTTCCCTCCAGCTCCTGCTGTTATTTATTCATATTTCGCTGTCTCCTCTATCTGTGTCTGTATCAGAGGGGAAAACGACCAGTCAGCCTGCGATTAATGGCTTATTTTATCTGTATTTCACATCGGTTTCTTGTCTAAGTTAGATTTCTGTGTTATGAGATTGTGTGTGTGTGTGTGTGTGTGTGTGTGTGTGTGTGTGTGTGTGTGTGTGTGTGTGTGTGTGTGTGTGTG
>JAOXYM010000024.1:17815942-17826740 GCA_028567055.1 Leptatherina wallacei
ACACACAACTCTCCACACGCATTTGTAACTCTCCACACGCATTTGTAGATTATATTGCTACAATAATGGCCCCATACCCCACATTCTCAGTAGGATTACAAGCCCTAAAACATTACAATCTCTTCTCTGATGGGTCAAACGGATCTGCAATCAAAGAGGCAGCAGAGTGGTTTGAAGATGAATTGGATTTGGTGGACGTGAGGAAGGAGGGGGTGAGAAAAGAAAAGAAGTTTTTCTTGTGATAAAGCTGCAGAACCGTGAGTCGCTTCTGCTGCTGCAAAAGAAAATGATAGAGGGGGAAATTTCAAGTCTTTGCTCAGAGGGAATATAACTGAGCCTAAGTTTTTCCCATTTGTGGTGAAAATGCCAGAAGGTGCAGTCTCATCTTGCCACACCTCATTATGCTCAGGGAAACTGAGACGCTGATGCGTGGGGAGCGTTGATGTGTGTCCAACGAGGGGCAGTAAAGTAAATGGACCGATATAGTCTCTTAGGAACAAGATGTCTATTGTAATGACAGAGCTGATACAGGAGAAAGATTTTGTTGTCTTTGGAGAATCTTTTTGGTCTTGAGTTTTCCTTGTGAAGTTGTAATCACTTCCAAAATACTAATAAAATGCGTTTATATTATTCATACAGCTCTGCTGCCCACATTTCAAAGCTTTAGTCTGCTGTCTCCGAAGCTCACATTACATTCCCTTTATGCACCATGCAGCCCATTGAAAATCACTGTCTATTCACCAAGAGAGTGATGCAGATCTCTCAGATTAATACGCAGACTGAGATGCAGAAAACCACAATGGAAGAATCATAATAAATCATAGCATTGTTCCCTCAGATCTTTGGGAATAATTGAGCATTGTCTTACAAAATGTCAGCGTCAGTGACTCAGGAAAAGGCTTAAGTAGTTTACTTGACTCATACCATGAAATGTCCAATAAATAACCAATATTTCCATAAAACTGCAATTTGTGGTGAAATTGAAGAGATTCAGCACCTAGTTTTACTACAGTTGCTGTAATTTATCATGCGGATATGAAGATAATCTGTGATTGAAATGTTCCGCCCCGGTAACATTGACACTTCTGTCTCCATTACTCATCATTAAAGGTCTAATCTGCCATTTTTCTTTGTATTTAACTGTCCTGTTCACACAAGTGTCATAATGCAGATTTCAATTTGTTAAAAAAAAAAAAAAACACCCTGATCACTTTATTAGGTACATCTGTCCCATTGCTTGTTAACATAAATGTCTAATCAGCCTATCACAAGGCTGCAACAGTACATTTACCCATGCAGACATGGTCAAGATAACTTGCTGAAGTTCAAACTTAGCATCAGGATGGGGATAAATAGGGATTTAAGTGACTTTGTAAATGTCATGGTTGTAAGTGCCAGACAGGCTTGTCTGAGTATTTCAGAAACTGCTGATCTACTGGGATTTTCACACACCACTATCTCCAGGGTTTACAGAGAATGGTCTGAAAAAGAGAAAATATAGAGTGAGCAGCAGCTGTCTGGACCAAAATGCTTTATTGGTGTCTAAAAGTCAGAGGAGAATGGGCAGACTGGCTGGAGATGATAGAAAGGCAACATTAACTCAAATAGCCACTGGTTATAATCAAGGTCTGCAGAATAGAAGCAGGAGTGGCTCAGGGAGTAGAGCAGCTTCATCCCAAGTCATTCTACTGTCGTCTCCTTAGGCAGTGTTCGACGTTAGTGAATTAATCAATTCAATGTAAAGCACTTTGGGTGCCCTGAAAAGAACAATATAAAAATCCAATTTGTCATTATTACTTTTCTTCCATAATGAACATTATTCCTAAGTAATTCTGAACTGGAATCAAAAGACTTCCATATTCATATAAACTTTAATTTTTCACATGTAAAAAAATTCTTGGATTGACTTCAGGTAATTATTTTGCTGAATGGAAGTCACTAGCTGACAATAAGTTGGTTGTAATTATAAAATAGTACAGCAAATAAATTGCCTACATAGAAATTCTTTTTCTGCACAAAACTGTTTGCAAACTAGAGCAAATGCTTTGCTTTTAAATCTTATGAGAAGTCTTAGTGACACAATTATCACCCGTGCATGCTTGCAGCCAAAGTGAGTGAGAGTGCAGCACGATGAGATGAAAAAATACACTGTGATTCTACTGGATTTGACTGAGTGACAAATCATGACATGTTATTAAATCTCTTTTCAGAGGGCTGACTGATAAGGTTGTGGAGACTAATGGTTAGCTAATGGGAATGATTTATCTTGAGAATGTTCAAGATAAACCAGAAAACTAGTGTTTTCAAAAGGTTTCATGGACTTATGTGCTACAGTGTCACCTTCTGTAAAGCAGAAATATCCAAACAAGAATGGAATCATTTCTAGTTTTGCCTTGCATATTACGTCTGTTTGGGAAATTAAAGTGACCCATTTATTGCTGTTTCTTGAATACCAAACATCTCTTCCACTCAGCATCTCTGAAAACACATGCTGTTCTAATTAGTGGTGTTTAAAGACCGGCTTTCTCCAGATTACTGGTAAAGGACACATGTTACCTTGAAGGTTTTCACAAGCCATAAACTCATTAGTGAAACCCAAACAAACAATGGAATAGCTCATTACTAAGTACCTCAGGGCTTACAGACTTACATGTAAAGCTTTATTTACTGACTCTAAAGACATTCACTAAAGACATTTTCCTAAATATCTTATATCTAGTATATTTTCAGTTTTAAACTAAATTAGCACAGGCAGACTTGGAGCTAAGAGCAAATATGTTGTTCAAAATATGAATTGAACCTGCAAGCCTTTGTTACCTGCTGAAATGAAAACTTGTTTGCGCTCAGCAGCACCACAGTTGAAGCTGTGACTTTAATGCCTGCCAGGACAAAGTGTGGAGCTTTTCATTACACTGCTGCACTACCAAACTTGAATTTCTCAAGGCAGCTCTGTCCTTTGAGCCATTACTGTGTTAAAACCATCACAAAAGCATGTAATTTCTTTTTATTCAATAAAAAAGACATCAAAGAAAGCTGCTCTGTCCTCATACAACCATAAAGTGCAAACAAACTTGCAGTTACAGTTTCATGAAATTACTTTTATGTGTATATGGCACACAATTCATCATCCAATTTGGAAGTATTGTTGACTAAATGTGGAATTATTATTTGCCCATGGGTTAAATAATTACATCAGAGTAGTCACTGTTACCGAATAGTATCATACTAGAAGGTGAAATAGCTCCACTGGTCCACAGCCCAAAATGTCGCACCTTACCCAATAAACAACAAAAAATTATTAAATCATTTCATTTAACCTTACATGCATGTTAGGTTAATGGGTCACTCTAAATTCACCCTAGGAGTGAGTGTGTGCGTGAATGGTTGTCTGTCTCTCCCTGTTGGCCCTGCAATGGACTGGGTGCAACCTGTCCAGGGTGTACCCTGCCTCTTGCCTGATAATTGCTGGGATAAGCTCCAGCCCACCCGGGACCCTGAATTGGACTAAGCGGAACAGAAAATTAATGAATGAATTACACGTTTTTAGGCTATAAAATTGCTCAAAAATTGTGACATTACCACATTTTCAAGGCTCCAAAATATTACATGCCCATATGGATGGATGGATGGATGGATGGATGGATGGATGGATGGATGGATGGATGGATGGATGGATGGATGGATGGATGGAGAACCAAACAGCTTCATATTAT
Source organism: Leptatherina wallacei (assembly GCA_028567055.1). Classification (NCBI taxonomy): domain Eukaryota; kingdom Metazoa; phylum Chordata; class Actinopteri; order Atheriniformes; family Atherinidae; genus Leptatherina; species Leptatherina wallacei. The sequence continues at coordinate 17,819,656 of JAOXYM010000024.1, forward strand.
CCAACAGTTTTTCACTTTTCAACCTCACTATCATGCAGGTTAGGGGTTTGTCATAAAAAAAACATCTGGTTACACTTAGAAATTAATAATAAATGATTGCATGTTTGCACATGTAGCCTGAATGCTTCCTTACACAAAACAACAGACAATAAAAACTGTTCCCATTGGCTCCTTTGTAGTGGCACTGCTACATTTTGAGCACATGGACAAACATACCTGCTACACATCTTGTAATGCTGAGCTAGACAGTTAACCTTCGCTTGATAGCCCACTTCAAACCCACCCACATCATATTTTTACAAGTTGTGTGTGAAATGCATTTTTTGCTGTAGACAACACATTTTTTTTTTCAATCCTTAAGATTTATTGTAATGTACAAAATCCACCTTGTGGAAGATATTAGGGTTAATTCTGGTGTAATAAAGCCAGTTCAATGAAAATATAATGATCAATCAGCAGAATACGTGCAATGTGTGAAACATACATATTTACTCTTACACAGTACCTGTATTTGATCCAAATCATATCCACACAGTAACTTATCTACACACATTTCACATTCTGGACTTGCATTTCCTCACCCAAAGCCTATGTATAGCTGTCAGTGTTGTTACTGAAGCAGCAAAATGCAAAGAACAAATCCGACAGACTTTAAATGGTGATGCAGTGTACCTCCTGTTGGCTGCTTCTGTCGAAGTCCTTTACTAATTACCTTCCTTGCTCAGCTTTGATTTGAAAAAACTACTTCTTTGGTACCAATTACGGGTGCCTGCAACTGAAAGCAAGAGACAATTCCGGCAAATCCTTCAGCCCTTGATTCCAGTTACTTTAATAGACGACCCTCTAAATGTAGCAGTCTAAGTGTTGAAGGTTCATGCAGCTGTCACTGTAGGCATCCATTTGATTTCTGTGTGGTCCGCCTCGCCCTCAGCTTCCAGCTACTCTAATGACATGAGTCTGTGTCATGGGTATCTGATATCCAGAATAACAGGGAAATAGCAGGGAAACTCCAAGCTTCATTTAAACAACAGTGTGCACTCTGCCGTCGCCGGTTATCAGATCTCACACTTTTCAGAGGGGCTGAGCCAGAATGATTGACATGTGAATAAAAACAAACAACAGAGTTTCTGTAATTTCTCCAAATACAAAAAACAGAATAAGTAGTTCACTATAATTTTCTCAAAGAAAGAATGACACACACACAGAAGTTGTAATATAACAAAATTCTATGTGTAAAAATCATGTTTCTCTGCTTTAATTCAGCCCATTTGACAATGAGGAAGGAGAAAAAATAGATGTTGCAAATATTACCCCAGCTGCTACTTGCAATTATGCATTTTTGAAATCCACGAGCAGAAAATTGAGTCGAAATTTTAGTATAAAGGGGTGTTAGTAATTGATATAATGGAACTGGAGGAAAAGCTTTGAAATGAGAGCTTCAATGAAGAGAGCAAAGAAAAGCCTTTGTTTAACTGCAGCACAGGCTCTTTGTCTATTCGAGCAGAGGCAACACAAAGCACAGCTGATCTGAGTTACAGCATTATTTGTAAGGATTTAAGAGGCTGAATTCCCCGACAATATTGTCCCCCTGTCGCATCAAAGAATGCCCTGTGACTCCCAATAAACAGTCTCTCGCTTGTTTAGCATCTATAGTGGTTAACCCTGGATGGCATGGCATGGTTTTACAACATCCTCCTAAAACTAAGTCCTTAAGATGAAGAAACATAGATCATTCAGTCAGCTTTTTGTTTCAGACTGAGTCCATGCACATTGCACTGAATTACCAATGCATATAGTAAAACAGTCCGACGTGAGATAACCCTTTAGGTGCTGGAGTTTTTCAAAGAAAATGTTATATTTTGATATCAAGACTTCAAAAGGCTGAAGGTTGGAAGTGGTTGGAGATAAATGCATACAATAAATGAGAAAAGTGTTGAATATGAACCTGAGTTTGTGATGGGAGTAAATCTACTCATCTGTTTTGCATATTGGACGAGAATCGGTAAATAGCTGGAAAAGTACTTTGTTTTTTGTGCGCACTTTCTCTGTGATCTGCTCTGTATCACTGACTATGAGCGCATCGTCATCAGCTCAGTAGTCTTTCAAACTCAATTTCCCTCAAACTTTGAATAGACCACTTCTATGTAAGCTGCTAGAGGGTGAACCAATCACAGCCCTGCACCTGCACACTATATTCTGCATAAGCTAAACAGTCTCAACCACAGCAGTTATAATATTACCTAAACCCAACAGAGACATGACAAATTGTTTTAGTAAAATGTTGCTGTGTTATTGACTGAATGTATATCAGAAGTGGAAAGCCTCTTTGTTACATGTTGGTCTTTAACACACATTATGAATGCATGAAAGACTTGAGTTTCTGCTCATTACCATGCCATCTTCCCTCCTGTCTTATTTTGAGGATTTGGTAGTTTCTTAAACTGAAGCCTTTAAACTGATTACATCTCCAATTTGAAAATGTTCATCAAAGTTATAATACCATGCAAAGGATGCCACTACGGGCTGTTTTTAAGGACATGAACAACTTATATATTTATAATACTTATATAATATATACAGCTTATATATTCAGCTAAATCGTAATCAAAATATTTTCACAAGAAAAGGCCAATTGATAGATGGTTTAACACGGTGGCAGATCCAGAAAATTTCCATCAAGTTCTTAACCTAATTTTAGTTGTTTTTGCATCTCCTTTAATGTTTTTCTCTGCTTGATGCCAATGACTTGACCCTTCTCAAACAGACTAACATGTTTTCCACGACCGGAGACAGGATGTGTCTTTCCACAGGGTGAAATGAGAAGCTGCTCATTACATCGGTTGAGGTTAAATAACTTGTTGCCAACTGAAAGATAATTGCACATGCCGTAATTATCCAATAGGAGGCCTTTTTGTTTAGTTAACAGGTAGTGAAGAAAGCAGCTGATTTTCAGCAACAGGTTTTATCTTTTACAGAACATCAGGTGAATATTGAGCTAAAATGAATCTTATTTGTGTGTCAAACTTTTGCCATTTGTTTCTAAACAATGAAGAAGCTCCTTTCAGAAATACTTGTGGGTCATATGCAGAAAGGCTGTAAAAGCTCAAGACATAAAAAATGGTAGGAGCTGTGGAAAGTGGAAAGAGCTGAAGGAAAATAACGACAAAATCCTTTGTTGTTCTTTACATCAACAAATATCAGATAGCAGCAAGCCTACAATGAGATTGTGAATATCTCAACTTCCAGACTTCTGTAGCTTGTGCCTTTTTATTTCTACTGAAGATATGATCTCTAAAAGCAGTTCAGCTGGGTGCTGCATAGCTTTATCTCAGTGTGGTGTATTTGTTGTTTTAGCTGTGAATACACAACTAAAGGGAATAACACAAAAATGCAATGGAACTGCAAGAAGTAAGAAATGGATTTACAGCTTCACTGATTAGTTTCTTGAGATAAGTGGAGGTATGTATGGATCAAAGTAGGTTGGGATAAAGAATAAATGAGAATCATGCAGTGAATGGGAGGTGAGTGCAACATTTTGCAAATAAGACACGTCACTGCTGAGATTCTTCATCAAGATAGAAACAAGGAAAAGGTGAAAGTGGAAGGATTAATGAAGAAATCAAGAGAAAAATTAGGATTAGCTATTCCTACATTCTCTCGTGACACTTTCTATTCAAAATTTGATCATTTCTGCTGTTGTTATTGGTTTTAACAGCTGAAAACTAAGAGTAAAACACTAAAATCCAGCCCAAAATAAGAATAATTACTTGTAGCGTGAATGTCTAGCACTTTAGATAACAAACATCATCTGTTTGGTTAAAGTAAAGCCAAGAATTTGTAAAAGTACTACAGTGCCACCTGTACAAACACAGCCACCTCATCAATGAGTTCGATTGGTGAGCTTTTTTTGACAGGAGAAAGGATGAGAAGAAAACAGAAATAGAAGGCGTTGTCATTCCTCAGGAGGATTTTGAATAAACACCAAAACCCCATGTTTTCCAAACCCAGGCACTCCATTAGGCAGTAATTGATTCATCAAAAGAACTCCACACTTAAAAAAACAACCTTGGGTGTGCAGTTCAGTGCAGTGAAAATTGCAATTAATCAACAGACTTTTGACTCAACAGGCCAGGATTCACCTCTTTTCCTACATCTTAATGGTAAAAGAGACACTTTTGAGGACCCCCATGTTAAAATCTTGGACAGAGAAGACAAGTGGTTTGAGCGAGGAGTGAAAGAGGCCATCTATGTCAAAGTAGAGAAAAATTCACTACACAGAGGAGTAGGACTGAGACATCGCCTCTCCCCTACCATAAACAGCATTCTTTCAGCCATCCCAAGGAGACTGATAGCACCTTTTTACACTTAAGTGAAGTAAAACTACGAGCCATGGTCACTCAAACGAGATCTCAGGTGAGTCACGCTTCTCAACAACGGCCATAGACTCTAAAAGTCAGTGGTTTCTCAGGCTACTTAAGTGAAGTATCCCACTATCTCCATTAGCTGAAGGACTCTTTTGTATAAGCGTGAAACATCTTCGAGAAACTAAACCCATTCCAGCTGACTTGATTCAATCTAGTGGATACCATGCGCTGGATTGAATGAAAACCTTCAAAGACAACTTTTCCAAAGACTAAGGCTGAGTCAAGGCTCAAATCTTCTGAAAAAAAGGTGTTAAGTGTTTGTAACTCATTTATATAAGATTATTTCCCTTCTGGTTCTCTCTTCCCTAAACCTCACTGGCTTGGTTTTATAAATTGCAATTTAGGGACAGAATGTAATGCTGCTGTATTCCAATCTCTTGCAAAATCACCTGAAACTGAAGTCAACGCATCTTTGTGGCATGTCAATAATCCAGTCTGATACACTGCTTCCAAGCTGTGTTCACAAAAATTGTCTTTTGTCAATACTTGCTTTCCAGCTGATTATTCTCCATTTTCCCCGTTTTCTCTGCTTACGTAGCCTGAATAGATATTTGTAAAAATGACATAATTGCTCCAAAGTCCACCTGAAATCCGCAGCATCAAAGCAATTAAAAGTTTGAATGTATTCTCTAATAATGCTGAGGTTTTTTTTTATTTCATTTTCATGTCCTGACAAATGAACACCTTCAACTTTTCACTCCTTGTCAGCTCAGCCAGAGCACAGCTGTAAATTTGTGTCAGACCTCCTCCACCTCCTCTGTTATGAAAAGGAAAAAGTGTCTACATGATGACAGTTTGTGCACAAATTCTGTTGAACATGTAAATAGAACTAGGGGGAGATGACAGTTTTGTCTCCCCTCCTCCAGCTTGTCCGTCAGTCACATCCTCAGCCTTCTTCCCACACTGGCTTCCACCGGCATCCGGCCTGCATCGCTCAGTTTAAACTCCACGTTTGACAACACCTCCCACCCTCTGGGTCTACATTGTGCTTCATGTTGCATCGTCTACACACTGCTGTCAAATTTCACCTTCTGTTTATATACATAAATGAAAAACCTTTCCAATAATGACAGCATGTGTTTAGTTTTGTAACGTCTCATAATTACATTATTTTTCTGTTTCAATATAATTTCTTACCTGAGGGAAATGGCCTCATGCTGTTTGTGCTGTATCTTTTACATGTTACATATTCCTTAAAAAACACATTATTTTCAAACAAAATTATTTTTACTTTGCTTCCTTCTGTGCCTCCTCTAGGTTATAAGTATCATTACTATATTTAACAAGTTCATGGAGATGAGATGAGCCCCTCCGTTGAATTTTATCTCTGCATATGTGCTGCGCCATTGGTATCATGTCCACCTCTCTGGACATGATACCATATGACTTTTTAAAATCAGTTTTTACTTCCCTCAGAAAGTGACCTCCTACTTATTGTAAACAGCTCACTAGCATCAGGCATTTTCCCAAGTCCCTAAAGATAGCTGCCATTAAGCCACTCCTAAAGAAAAGGACTATAGATGCTTCTATAATGAACAACTATAGACCTGTCTCTAACATCTCTTTTATTTCCAAGATCATTGAGAAAGTTGTATTCAACCAGCTAAATGACTTTTTAAATGAATGGAAATGGAAATCTTGATAAATTTCAGTCAGGCTTCCGACACCATCACATCACTGAAACAGTTCTGGTTAGATGACATTAGGTTGAATACTGATTCTGGTCAAGTATCAGTTCTGGTTCTGTTGGATCTCAGCGCCGTGTTTCATACTGTAGATCACAGAATCGTGTTGCACAGGCTGGAAAGTCTGGGTTGAACTGGTTCAAGTCTTACTTAGAAGGCCAGAGTTACCTTGTTACGATCAACTGACTTGTGTGGCCATGACTTGTGAAGTCCCTCAGGAGTCAGTCCTTGGACCTCTTCTGTTTAACTTGTATATGCTCCCATTCATCCATCCATTTTCTGTACTGCTTAATCCATGCAGGGTCACGGGTGAGCTGGAGCCTATCCCAGAAATTATCAGGTGATAACCCTGGACAGGTCACCAGTCCATCACAGGGCCAACACAGAGAGACAGACAACCATCCACACACACACTCACTCCTAGGGAGAATCTAGAGTGACCAATTAACCTATCATGCATGTCTTTGGACAGTGGGAGGAAGCCGGAGTGCCCAGTGAGAACCCATGCATATATACGGGGAGAACATGCAAACTCTGCACAGAAAGGCCACTGTTTCAAACTCCTCCCAAGCTCAAACCAGAAACCCCCTATGGCTCAAACTCTGCCTGGGACTTGAACCAGCAACATTCTTGCTGTGAGGCTGCAGTGTTAACCATCACACCACCGTGCAGCCTGTATATGCTCCCTCTAGGTCAAATATTACAGAACTTTAACATGAATCATCACAGTTATGCAGATGATACACAACTTTATGTGTCTTTATCACCAGATAACTGCAGCCCTTACTTACTGTGTCAGTGTCTGGAGCAAATAAACATCTGGTAGCAAAGAGAAAAGAGTCAGCATTGTTAAACACCTGGAGACTAGGTCTCTTAAAACCACCGACCAGGTTTGTAATCTTGGAGTGTTGATAGACTCAGATCTGACTTTCAACAACCACATCAAAGCTGTCACTAAGACAGCTTTTTACCATCT
>JAOXYM010000024.1:17834335-17847071 GCA_028567055.1 Leptatherina wallacei
TATATATATATATATATATATATATATATATATATATATATATATATATATATATATATATATATATATATATGCTGTTACATTTTAAGACAAGCTGTGTGGTGGGTTTTTAAGTACTTTATCTTACCTGTTTATCATTACCATTTCATGCATTTATCTTCCCGACAATTTAGTTTTTGTGTTTCACCTGACTGCATCTTTCCTGGAGGACAAAAAGTCAACAGATGAAGTTTTAAATCAAACATAGAAAAAGGCAAAAGCCAATTTTCCCAAATGGAACATTTTGTGTGCATGCTGTCTTTTATTAGAAAAAAAGATTTCCAAATTTCATTTTGAAGCTTATCTTCATCTTTGGATTCTTGGGCTTTTATGAATATCCCACTGCTCTCATGATAATTTTGTTAAGCTGGCAGGGACTTGTGTATATTGACATATGAATAACATTTTGAGAAAAAAAATCTATATTGACCACAGGATAAGATTGTTTGGTAACACATTATTTTAAATAATATGCATAATATTCAGGCCTTCAACATTATGGCAAGACACTTTATCAACATTTAGGAGTTTTAATTGATTTCTGTGTTGTGTCATGCAGTCACCCGATCCCGGATAAGCGGCAGAAGATTGATGGATGTATGGTCATGCAGTCACTCATGTCAACTTTTAAGGCAAAGTTGTCAATTTTAGATGTCATTGTTATAATAAATTGACATAAACTTAGGGTTTATGTCATTTGTCTCATTTGTCTTGCTGGAGGATGTGCTATTTTAGTGGTTTTGTTCAAAGTGTAATATGTCATACAGATGAAGGAATCTTATATGAAATAATAGTCTAATAAAAAAACAGCAGTAGTCTTCAGAAGGTTTAGATTGGATTAACCAGATGGATGTGTTGCTGTGTTTGGGGGATTTGTTGGTTGGATCAGCACAGGTTGATTCAGGCAGCAGGATTGATCCAATTTGGACTTCCTTTGGCGTAATCAAATTGTACTTTTTCTTTATTTGGTTCAGCATTCTGACCTCATGAAGAACATGTAGGTGCTATGTGTGTCCATTGTGCAATGTGTTGCAACATTACAATGAGGCACAAAAATAGTATCATGAGCACATTTTACACACTTAAAATGTGCAAAATGCTGATACAACTTACTTTATGTCATGATGTTTAATTCTCATCTGTGCGTACATGATGATGTCATTCATGTGCAATATCTTTCTTCACAACCACACATCATACCCTGCTCAATCTGTCATTTTTAAGGAGGAAGAGAGGTGGTGGATGGTGTAATTCATCTTACTTTTGTGTAAGACATTAGTTGTTTTGCAAAACTTTTTCCACATCCTCTCTCTTGTCTTGGTCCTACTACGGTTCCCTACTTTTTTACTTCCCTTTCACCTGAGAAGTGGTAAGAGTCAGGATTTAAAGGTACGCTGCTGGGTTTTAATGTTAGATGGTTATGTCAGAAAAGTACACGCTGTTTTGAATTGAATATCTTTATTCTCATGGGTTGTGGTTTTTGTTACTTTATTCTTTAATTTTTTCCTGTAGAAAAAAACAACAGCCTAAAGTGATATGTTGTCATCTCCCAGTTTTAACCATTAATTAGCCTGATACCGAGTTGATGATGGCTCGACTCCACTTGTTTTTTTTTTTTAATTGTTGGTCTCACCTGATGTCACCTCAGCCTGGGTTCCAAGTGAGCTGAGCTGAAACTTAACAGTGAGGTGAACAACAAACCACTGAATGGTCAACGTTCCGCAGTCAAGTCTATCACACATCCTTTTCCTCCCAGGAAAAGTTATTTGCAAATCTGATTGCAAAGCTTGTATTCCCGAGACCACAAATGAGTGTGTGCAGAATGCAGATTCCAACATGTTTTTTGCCGCTTTTAGTGATTAACATGAATAGTGGGGCATCATTCTAGCTAACAAGACCTCCATTTAAATACAGTGTTTTGTTTTACACTTCATAAAAATAAAGCAAAGAAGATTAAACTTGTTGAGTGAGTTTTAATATTTTATTACCTTTGCATGGAGCAAAGCTGGCTATTTATCTGCTTTCAGTCTAAGTTAAACCATGGCAGAATGTTTCTTTTGAAGACATTGGACATTGCAAAGCAGCAAGGAATTCATGTAAAAAGAAAGAAAAACTGAGAAGATATTTTTTTATCCTCAAAGCTGTAAGCTCAGATGAATTAAAGACAGTTATGCAACCTGCACTAGTTTTTATTTACATTGACAATCCAACTGGATTTAACCTTCAGTAAAAGTAAAGGATGTACATGCAGAGATACTATAGGAAAAAAACGTTTGTTTTTCATTTTCAGCTTAGAGTTCAGCGTGTTCACCCACATTAGTTGCTTTGACTTATGATTCATAAAATGTGTATGAGTCTGCTTGAAAAGGCAGTATCATCAGTCCACATGCAGCAGAACGCTGCACTGCTCATCCATGTGAAACGCTCCGACTTTAATGCATTTCATAGGTTTAGCAGGAACAAGAAGATAAACAAATGCTGATTTTTCCTTTTCCTTGCCCACAGTGCTGTATGTCTCCCACTTTAAAATGCTTCTCTCACACTTTGACTTAACTTAAAGACAAATGAAACAATGAATATTTCCTGACACATGCCATATATCAACACCCATAACTACTGCCATTTTAGTTCTGGCTTAATGTGCATGTATTGATTTGATATTTTGCATATGAAACCATTTATTTTAATCAAGACATTAAAAAAAAAAAGGTAAACAGCCAGACATGGAAAAGAATAATGTATTAGCCTATGTAAAAAAAAACAAAATACTCCTCCAATGACCTCAAATCGTTAGATAATGTTCTGCATAACGTCCTCTCTGTTTTTGAGCCGATTTCTACAGGTGAAATTGGAACTTTAAAATTACAGAAGCTCTCGACTGGGAAGAGCTAAAACTGAAAACAAAGCGGAGCATGGACTGTTCTTCATCCACTATAAGTCGCACAGTTAAAATGATACTGTTTTAACTGTGCATCATAACTGCAGGTGATTATTCAGTGTTTAGCATGAAGAAGCGGGAGCTCATTATAAATACTGTAGGACTGAGTAAACTATAATTTGTCATGGTGCAGCTGCAGCTCATAACATCAACAGAATTTATAGCTGGTCTCTATTTATGGGAGCACCAGATACTGCTCATTTGTCTCGACAGTTTTCTCAGCCTTTCACACAGAATTATGGGCCAGTGATGACACCATGTGAAAAATTTGCTCTAAGTTACTTAAACTGCTTACTTGCAAAAAGATGAAAGTACCTTGTTTATTGTACATGCGGCCTTTATTCAGATGGAGTTGACTCATACATGGACTATGTGATAACCTTAATCACTGCTTTAGCCTACATAGTAAGAGCGTGAGCAACCGAAGTGTCATGTTTCTCACACAGAGCAATGATTTCAGGATTCAGTTCAGGGGAATACCAGTGGGAAATGAGGCATAGGTATATGCAGGAACCCAAGATAGATTCTGTTGATTCAAAATTACTTCACTTCTCATATTGATGAGGTTGAAATTGAATCTCAGTTTTTGGTATTTTTCCATTACATGATATGGTACAGTGCATTACGGTTTTGCTAGGTATGTGTTCCCGTTGACAACAATATGCCTTGTACTCATAAAGGTGCAGTTGAATGCATAAATGTAAAATATGGACCATTTAGATGTATTTCAGTTATCTTCTCATATTTCCAAAGTTTAATATCAAATCTACAATGTTTCTGAATGACCTTACCGGACCAGAATTTAATTTGTTTGGATATGAAGGGATTTTATTTATGCATATTAATATGCACAATGTACCCAATGTTCCCTGATACGGGGTGTCTGACATTTCGCACTTAGCAGCAATCAGTTAGTCAAATTACAGCTCCTCTGGAGATCACATAAGGCTACCTTGCACTGACTGCGGTTTTGTCCCCCCTTTAGCTCATTTCTCTGATCCGGAGACTCAAAGTGAGTCATTGTTAGAGGACAAAATGTTATGTACCATAACTGAAACACAGATGGCTGTGAGTTTTGCTTCAGCATTCACTCACTGCTAACTCACAGGTTAGCATGCCAAGCAAGTCAGAGAAAACTGTCACAGTATACCAGTCAGTTTGGCAAACCAACCTGCTGCCTAAAGTCTTTCTGCTCCATGTGTTGGATATTACAGTCTTACTGTGATGAGAATAATAAGCGGATTAAAGTTAGACATTGTTGGAAAAATATTTTGCATGGCTGTTGTAGTTTAAGTTCAAATGATGCCTTCTACACCACACTTGTCTATGTTTTATGGTGGATGTATGTTTTATTTATTGGGATTGCATGCTATGCATACATAAAAGGCAGTCCATTACTTTGCACATTGAGGTAGTGGGGGGAATATTGACAGGGCTGCAGAAAAACCACTCTTATAGAGACAAATTTTGCTGGTGGTGGTTGTCTAATCTCACCTCTGACATGACAGACTGTGAAGGTGAACTTGAAATCAAATTAAATTGAATTAAATGAGAAAAAGTTTAGCAATGCCCAAATAGAAATTCAAATGTTGAGATCTTGTTTCAGAGGGTGATGGCAGGAATAAACTCCTGGATCTTTCTGCGGTGCATTGGATCTGAAGAGGCCTCTCACTGAACACACTCTGCTGTTTCTTTACTGCGTGTAAAAAAAAACAAAGAAGAAGAAAATTAGCATTATGTTCAGCAACTTTCTGCAACGTTCTTTTTCTGCTGCCCCAATAAAAGGCTGCAAAGCCGATTCCACAGCAGACCTATAGAAGATATGCAATATCTTGGTGCAGACATTGAAGTATTTTAACCTTCTTAAGAAGTAGATTCTTGCAGATGACTTCAGTGTTGCATGAGATACATGTAGTCCTCCACCACCACATCCATCTCTTCTCTCAAGACAGTGTTTTACTTACTCTTGTTCCTCCCTAAATCCACAATCATTTTCTTTTGCTCATTTTTAAAATGAACTGATTGTTTTTACGCCATCCCACAAATTGACTGACCATGTACTCAGCTTCTTGTCCATTACTGATAGACCCAACAACTGATGTCATCTGACTGTTTTTACAGATGACAGGACTGAAATTTTTACAACGTAAAGAGAAATGGTGAGAGTACCTTATGGGTACCTTACGGTGCTACTATGCTGCTGACCACCTTCTCAAACACCATTTAGTCTCACAAACTGTGGTCTGTTTGTTAGGTAGTCATAAATCCAAGCAGTTGAGGAGGTATGCACCTGTATTTTCTGGAGCTTCCAACCGATTTGTCCAGATGAGAGCAGGCTTGCTGAAGCAGGTGGATGATGGCATCTTCAGCCTCAAGGCCATTACAACAAGCCACCTGTAATGGGTCCTGAAAGGTGTTTACTTTCTTATTGAGTTGAGCCAATAACAGCCTCTCAAGGATTTTCATGATAGGATGTTATGGAAACTGATCTGTAGTAATTTAGGGCAGATGGATGAGAATTTTTAGGTACAGGAATGTTCTTCTGACTCTGACTCATGTTGAAGAGGTACTAGAAGATCCAAGATGATGAACAATACATAGTAGCTTCTAAAATTCATATTGGCATCCTGACATCCTAGTCAGCAGCTCATATGATTTTATATTCACTACTAATATTTTCATTAATTACCCGCTTCTTTTTTAAAAAATGTATCTTTTCCATCATCATGACAGCAGAAAGTTGGTTTGGCTGCCTTGTTGTGCTGAACAAATTTGCTTTGCCAAGGGGAGCTTAATGGAGGATATAAGCTCTCCCCTTGATACTTGATTATTGTCATTTATTTTGGATATTGCTAAGTTCCATTTTAATGCTGGACCTGTCAATGGGAGATGAGGGAAGGGTGAGTGTGAAGAGAAGAGAGAAGGAGAGAGTGAGGAGAAGAAAAAGGAGACATATACAAAAGGCAACTTCAACAACTGTACAACCAAGACAGAAAACCAGCAGCTACATCTGCAGAAAAAAAAACAAAAAAAACAAAGCAGACCATCATGAAGAGAGCACCTATACGAAGACAAACTGGAAAAAAAATCATGAATAACAACAATGTGAATTAGGGTAAGTGCAGAATAAAAGGAATGAGATGTGTTCAGTAATGTGTGTGATTGTGCAAATCCAGCTGCATTCTTCCAAAGATTGGAAGCTAACAAAGAGAGACCCAATCCCTGACCAACCAGCAGCCACCATGGTGCATGAGGCCCAACCAGCCCTGGAGCAAAGGCCCCAGGGGGTAGGAAACGACAACCATAGGACCTAGGGCCCATGAGCCTGAGAGCCACACCCCACCGATAGAGGCCTTGCCCAACACCATGGAGAACCGGGCCAACCCGTACAGCCGCCCAACATGGGTCAGCACCAACCCCCCCAATGAGAATTACCCACCTCTAAATGTCCCTAAATACTGATAATAAACTTGTTGCCAGTCTCATAATATGTATTAATTTTCATTCTGTCATCTTGAACAGTAATGACTACCAGGATCATTAAACGTAAACACTGAAAAATGTACTGTACAGCTTGGAGAGATGGATTTTCTTTCTTTAGAAAAATACCCTCAACTGATTTTGCAGCAGCAGTTGCTAAGCTTACTAGGCTACTTTCATACCTATAAAGTTAATTGCATAAATCCACTCAACAACCCATCTGCAGATGTTCACTTAAATGTTGTAACCAGAATCCAGAAGTTGACATAAAAAACACAGCATAACATGCATCTAAGGGGGATATTCTTCTCGATCTATATGATCATTACATCAAACCTTCGTATGAAGAACTATGGAACACAATTTCCCTCTTTACACTGTTTTTATGCTCTACTTGCTTTTTTGTCATTCACTTATCTTTTTAATAAAATAGTACATTTTGTCCATTTCAGAAATTAAAATCAATCATGACCCAGCCACAATGAATAATTTGATTGTGGTCAAGCAATGTCCTAATTTCAGTCCCAAAGAGGTAAAAGCTTTTTATTTTCTTTCTTCAGTCTGTGGCTGCAAAAAAAGAAAGAAGAAAAAAAAACACATGTTAATCCATCTGTTCTAATTCATCAGCAACAAAGCAGCCACTCATTCTGCATCTTTTGTCTGCACCTTATGTTAAGAATGGAAAAAATGAATGAAACGTTTGAATATATGAAAATTTGATCATTCATAATCACTGACTTGAATCAGTTTTTATGGCCAAATAGAGGCCATGTCTTTGTTATTGTCATTCATAACAGGATGTGACTGCTAATTTCTTGGCCTGTGATCTAATTGAATGTGCTGATAAGAAGCTGGTTTGTCCAGAAGAGCAAGGATGGTGTGAATGTGAGTGAAACCATGAAAAAAAGGTGCATGAATCATCAGTGCTTGGCCCCGAAGAGTCTTGTCTTATGAAATTAACCTTTGATTGACATAATATGGTCAAATTTGAGCTTTCGGTTGTTGTTTTTGAATGAGACATAAGAGTAATTGTCAGCTTGGTGAGGGCTGGTTTGATATTTTCAGGAATAAAATCAAATCCAGGAATAAAATCACGAAGTCTGATTTCTGTTCTTTGACATAGTCAGTTCAGTAAATTATTTACATGATAAACACACATGCGCTGACTATAAATTAAGTCTTCCACTTGTTCTTTCGACAGTATTCGAATAAATATTAAAAAAAAGTATCTGCGCCACTGAACAAGTGCTTTCATTTCAAATGATTTTATTTGAAATGGCAGCCTTGTCTTTTATAATGTAGAAATTTGGTAGATATGCTTTCATAAATACTTTATGAATATAAGTTTTTCCTCGTCTGTTCCGATCAGTTTTGCTGCTTTGCAGTTAAAGATTTTTTTTTCTCAGTCCGAGACTAAGCTTTATGAATAGCTATATCAAATGTATGTCATAAGCTTTTGCTGTCGTCTTGCCTCGTTCCTATGCACCACAGTTGACAGCTTCATGGGTTGGGCAGACAAACCTATATAGAAACACGTGACTGGGTTTGGAAAAACGACGCTTCATAAGTGTGAAGACACAGAGAACAAGGCTGGAGAGACGCTGGAGGAGGCGGCAGCAGCAACCCGTGTCCACCGAGAACGAGCGCACTCCAGGAGAGACAAGACTCTTCTGACATAAAACTTCTGTCCAGAGAATTTGATCTAAAAAAAAAACACCTGATGAGAGTGATGATTTCACTCTAATCGCACGCACGCTGGTTGTTTCTTCAAAATATTTAAGATTTGTTGTTTGGATGATGCGCCTCTGACTTGGATTAACGCACGGTGATTGAGGGCGATTCTGCGCTCTTGGAAAAATTATGTAAGGTAAAAAGAGCACTTTTTGTCCCTTGAATGTTTAAGTAGGGCATAAAATAGAACTTTACACGGTTTGTGTTGTTTTCCTGTCTTGAAAATAGCAGTTTTCTTCGTTTTTTATGTGTATTTTCGCACATAAATGGCATCTACTGTAGCTACATCTGCGTTAACAATCGAATGTTATAATTGTTCAGATTTGACATATGAAATAATATGTGTAAAAAAATCTTCCTATTTTTTCATGTCAGTGCTATAGTGACTTAGATCTTTTCAGCAGGCACATATTAAATGCGTTTGTACTGTCTGAATGGTGTTTTGGTTTTAAACGTCAGAGAAAACTAAGCTTTTTATGGTTCAATGTGAAGGTTTTCTTTATTTTTTTCCAGAAAGAACAATATAATAATCAACAAATTCAATTTGTGTTTATAAAATACGTAGAGTGATTAATAAAATATTTAATGTTTATGTTGATTATGTTTTTCATGAACTCAGTAAAATGTTTGAAAAATTACATTTGAATCACACAAAGTGAATAGAAATTCATTTCTTTGTGAAATATTTGCAGTGAATCATTCTAATTCTGTGAAGGTTGCTCCCTGTTAATGGAATTTTTATTGTATCAGATTTGCACTGCTACAAACATACCATAGAATATTGTCAGCTTTTGAATCTGTTCAAGGTTGTTGAGATTTTCAAAAAACATGTCTGAAATCTTTGTCATCAAATTGTAGGTTGTCCAGGCATCTTAGACTGCAGTATTACCCTCAGACGCAGCCATGAAATCTGTGCTGGATGGTGTGGCGGACACCACATTCCGGACTATTACATCTGGTTTGCAGTATCTGGGCAACAACGATGCCAACTATGACGACCCCATCAATAATGTAGACATCAAGGGCAGCTTCTCTATGCAGAAGCCTTTATCTGCTTTCCGCAGCAACTCTTTCCCAAACAAAGTACCTGCAGATGAAGAGCTCATCCTCAAGGGCATCCCCTTCTTCCCCACCAATTCCACAGACTTGTTTGGCAACAGGAGCACACAAATAGATGAGACCAGCAATATACAATGTGGGGAGAACTTTATGGACATGGAATGTTTCATGATCCTGACGCCCAGCCAGCAGCTGGCTGTGGCTGTGATGTCTCTGACACTGGGTACCTTCACAGTGCTGGAGAACCTGGTGGTGCTCTGCGTCATCCTGCAGTCCCGCAGCCTCCGCTGCCGACCATCCTACCACTTCATTGGCAGTCTTGCTGTTGCTGACCTGCTGGGCAGCGTCATTTTTGTCTACAGCTTTTTGGACTTTCATGTTTTCCACAGGAAGGACAGCCCCAATGTTTTCCTCTTCAAGCTGGGTGGAGTCACAGCATCGTTCACAGCGTCTGTTGGGAGCCTTTTCCTCACCGCAATTGACCGTTACATCTCCATTCACCGGCCTCTTGCCTACAGACGCATCGTGACACGGACCAGGGCTGTCATAGCCTTCTGTATGATGTGGACAATCTCCATCGTCATCGCAGTGCTACCTCTGCTGGGCTGGAACTGTAAACGTCTCAATTCTGTTTGCTCAGACATATTCCCACTCATTGATGAGAACTACCTGATGTTCTGGATCGGCGTAACAACCGTGCTGGTCCTTTTCATTATCTACGCCTACATATATATCCTGTGGAAAGCACACCACCATGCTGTGCGGATGCTGAGCCGTGCCTCACAGAAGAGTCTTGTGGTCTACTCAGCAGATGGGACTAAAGTGCAGACCACAAGGCCTGAGCAGACACGAATGGACATCCGTCTGGCCAAGACCCTTGTGCTTATCCTGGTGGTGTTAGTTATCTGCTGGGGCCCATTGCTTGCTATCATGGTCTATGATCTCTTCTGGAAGATGGACGATGACATCAAGACAGTATTTGCATTCTGCAGCATGCTCTGTCTGCTGAACTCCACTGTCAACCCAATCATCTACGCCTTGAGGAGCAAAGACCTGCGGCACGCCTTTCTCAGCTCCTGCAACGCCTGCAAGGGCAGTGCCCAGCAGTTGGACAATAGCCTCGAGTCAGACTGCCAGAACAGAAATGCCCATATCTCTGCCAACAGGGCTGCAGAGAGCTGCGTGAAGACCACTGTGAAAATAGCCAAAGTAACAATGTCTGTGTCGACTGAAACGTCTGCAGAAGCTGTCTAATTGGTCATCATGGGGAAAATGTGTAAATGTCATCCTCCCAAAACAATGCCATCCTACATAAAAGAAGCTTAGCAATTCCACAGAAGTCCTCTCCAGAAAGTATTGACTTACATCCTCACATAGATGCTTATGTGGTTCCATTATTTTATGTTTGTGTACGAGTAAAGAGTGTGCCAAAGTGCCAAATGGTTCTGCAAGATCATAGAAAAGGACTCACGATGGGAAAGGAGAATGAAAGACTGTCATAAGTCTGTTGTTATAGACTTCATGATATCCAATTAGCAAAGGCATATTATATTTTTGTACTGTGAATTCAGGTTTTGAATATAATTATTTCTTCATTTATGGGATAAGGGGCTACTGACATTTTTAAGTAGAGATGTTTTCCAGTGTCATTTTGAATTAACATGTGTCTTGCATCATAAATATAACAATTCATTGTACCTTGACTTTCTACAGGCTTCATGTTACATATAGACATTTATAGACATTATAAGTTTAATTGACTGATTGTTTTTTTCCCCTCAAAATTAACGTTAAACAAGCAACTTTTGTATGTTGTCTGACAACACTCAGCGAGTGGCAAATGTATAAAGAGATTTTTGAGATATGACAGATCAAAGAAGAAGAAAAAAAACTCATCATCATTACTAGATAGAACTAAACAGACTCAGATTTTGAGTTGTAGGAATCTTAAACTGCATTTTCTGTGGCAAAGTGATTTTTTTTGTTCATTACTTGTTACACCTGCTGGGGTAACATGTCTTTATTCAATTGTAAACCTTAAAACTGTACAGTGTTTTATGCTAAATAAAGTGTTCAAATCGAGTCATTCAGCTATACAGCTAACATAAGATAAACACCAAGCTTTTGGTAAAAGTGTGAAAAGATAAAAACTGATTTAAAACACAGTGTGCTGGTCACTACTGTAGAAGACTAAAGTGGTTTCCGCCCATAGCTGCTTTCATCAGATGTATGGCTTTACTGAATACAGCCTCATATGTGTGTGAAACCTTGTGACTTGGTGATCTGTTTCCAACCCCAAAGCCTTTTGAACATTGCGGTGAGTTGTTTTAGTGCTACTGTTGCAGTGGGGCATCATTTCAGAAAACAAAAGGAGCCCATGCACAGGACTAGTGAAGTAATTTTGGCGTAACTCTAAATAAAAATATGTCTGCTTTTATTTTCTATTCTCAAAACAAAGAAACAAAGGTCATTTTTCATTAGCTGGTGAATTGAATGGGAGTTTGTTCGTAAGAATTCTGTGGCGCTGACAACTGACCTTACAAAAGATATTGAGAAGATGTGATTTTTCTAATAGATGATGTAGTACTTTGAATCTAGAAACCTCACGGCACAATTGTTCTGTAGACATTTATCTTGGTGTGAAGTTATCCAGACAGCTGTTTATCAGTATGCTTTGCTGCCTCTTGTAATTTTGAGTATTGAAGATCAAAATGTCAACTGTCAAGTGGCTTCTGTACATTGGTGGCATTATGAGGAATCTATGACTTAAAAATCACAATCAGTCAAGTGTTTCTCGTATTGCTGTTTTCAAACTTTTGAATAAAGTTGCAGCTGGTGTCATTTCGCCTGCAGTTGTTTGATTGGTTAATGGATGGTGGGAAACATGAGGTCTGATACATTTAGCTTCATCTAGTCAATGATCATTCACTCAAGAGGAATACATAATGGCAGAGAAAGCCAAGCCCAGACTAAAAGGCAAGACATAGCCATCAGTGATGTTTTACTGCCCCCTTTAGGAAGATCTGATATTGACAAGAATGGCAGAATTTCTGAGTAGAGGGGAATTTCTCTACAGATAATAGTTTTGTATTAGTGGTTACTCATTGACACAAAAAAAGTGACAAATTACAAGAAAACAGATGCAACAGCATCCTCTGACAGCAGCATTTGCTTTGTTCTTTTTATATCTGGCCTTAAAACGAAACACAAGTTGCAATATCTGTGCCAACAGGATTCTGCCCATTTTTCTCCAAAATACTATATACTATAGGAACAAATAAACAAATCCATAAGATGAGTTTACTGTAACATTTATTCACAGCTGCAGTAATGTTTTAAATACAACCCCCAATAAACAAATTGAATTGTCACTTGACAGAGATTTTTTACACTATGATTTAAGAACTAACACTGCTCTATCTATCTATCTATCTATCTATCTATCTATCTATCTATCTATCTATCTATCTATCTATCTATCTATCTATC
>JAOXYM010000024.1:17847272-17861378 GCA_028567055.1 Leptatherina wallacei
CCCCCCCCCCCCCCCCCCCCCCCCCCCCCATAATTGGACCTATTTACATTTTCATTAAAAATTACAAATGTCTGCATTTAATAACATGTAGTTGTGAGTGCTTCATGCTCAAAACAATCCCAATGATAATAATGACACATAACTGCATATTTTATAACTAGATTTGTTCTTTTGTGGCTATATTTTTTTATAAAGTAATGAATGCCTGCTGGAAATGTAATAGTAAAGAACTAACTTTTTTCTTTTGTATGATTTGATGTTACAAAATTATTTTTGTTTTTATTCAAAATCCTGAAGCGAAAGTAAAAGTTTTGTTGTGGGTTTGGGGGAGTTGAACAAAACAAATTTAAAAATTGAACCTTTTTAGCCTTTGGGAAATGTAGTCTATAAACACGAAAAACTAAAGAACAAATCATAGCTTAAAACTACAAGTACCAGAATGAGACCGTTTTCTTGCGCATGCTCGTAAGTAGGCAAATGTATAAGAATAAAAGGAAGCGAGTCGATGCCGATGCAGTGGTTGCCCCCGACTTATGCGGTAAAAATCAATGATCATCTTATTTTATCCTTAGTTTATTCTGAGTTATTTCATCTATACGAATTATTCATACTGTAGGTCATATAAATTTAGTAAGATTTCTCGGTAGAAGAGAGTGACAGACGAAAAAAGTGCATAATCTTCTCTAGTCCGGAATAGCTGCTGCCGTTCGAGCTAGCTAACGATAGGTAGCATTAGCAGCACCGGGGCCCAGGCAAGCATATTCCCTTGATAATAAGGAATTTTCGGGCTTATTGTTTTACACATTTCGGTGACATTAAAGCGCAATGGCTTGTGGAGCTACTCTGAAAAGGACTCTGGACTTTGATCCGTTAATGAGCCAGGCTTCCCCCAAAAGAAGGAGGTGTGCACCCGTCATGTCGCCGGTATCTTCGCCGCAGAAATATCTGCGTATGGAGCCTTCGCCTTTTGGAGAAGTGTCGTCCAGACTCACCACAGGTAGGAAAAAAGGGTTAATCCTAGATTTCAACGTACTCACTAGTTAAATATGTTTGTAACGTCCATTGGACTATGTTAGCATAATCCTTTTAACGTATTTCCTGGGAGGCGAAGTATATGTAACTAAACTCCAAATGTTGTTTGTGAAGTAAAATGAATGTTTTCATTGTTCTTGTTGGCTGTCAAAAACACATGTTTATAACTCTCTCCAGTTACAAATGCGTTGTGTGTTGCAAGATACTATGTCTAATGAGCCAGGTATTAGTTTAGTTTGTATTAGTATGAGTCAGATTTAATAACAGGAATGCATTTGTAAGGTCATTAATGTAATTTTACCCACAGTAATACAGTGATATCTGTATCCATCACCTAAACAAGCCAAATAGTTACATCTGTTAAAGTGACTTGTTTTTTCTCCACAAATCGTTTTGTTTGAAAGTGTCGGTTCATATGAAGAAATGTTTATTTGTCTATTTCAGAGCAAATTCTTCACAATATAAAACAAGAGTACAAGCGTCTGCAGAAACGTCGACATCTGGACAGTGCTTTCCAGCAGGTAGATGGCTGCTGTCCTCTGGATCTGCAGAACATTCAGGGTGCATCTCCCCTACCAGGTAGCTACATATTCCATTGTAATACAAATGTTGACAACTATCTATTTAAGTTCAATTTCTAATCACTGAATGTGTGGCTCTAAAGGATCATATAAACTACTCTTATGATCCTTCATAGTGTTTTATTTGCTTATTGTGACAGTTTAGACTTGATACCTGTTGCCTGTTGGAATGAAGTGTGCTAATAGCAGATCATATTTACTGTTTACAAGCCTGATGTTCAAATTAAATGCCTATGCCTTATCTTATGACCGTTGCTTCTTGTTAGTCATTTCCTCTTGGTAGATGTTATGGTTTGGCATGACTAATGGTTGCTGTCTTCATCAATGAAAACATTCATGGCACTCTCCCCTACCAATTTAAAAAGTGCCTTTCTAATTGAAAGTAACCATTGGAAATCCCCTTGGTATAACCTGCCAACACAGAGGACAAGTAAATGAAAAGCATTTCACTATCCTCCATATTGGAGTTAGGTTTTGTTTTTCCCCCTCGGCCCCAGTGAGAAATGTATTCACTGTGAGTATATCAAGTCTATTCTGGATGTCTTTCACTGTAGACATTAAAAAAAAGCCCTTCATGCTTATATAGATAGATAGATTTAAGTTGATGAAATGTAGAGTGAAAACCAACACATTTAACTTATGTCCATGCCTTGTTAAACCTGCAATACCAATATTCATCTATAATCAAAAAGGTTCTGCTCGGTCTTTGTGCATAATGTTAATTCTATGTCTTAAACATTCTCTATTACTTCTTGACACTAAAATGGGAAAATATCCATGACATATAAGTCTTTTGTTTTGAGACTGACCTCGTTGTTGTGGTGCCACTTATTAAGTATTTCATCTTGTGTTTGTTTCAACTTCTATCCTCCAAACAGGTACATCCTCAGGTGCCTCATCTCCCACCAGGAAAGAACAGCCGCTATTTTCCCTCAGACAGGTGGGGATGATCTGTGAGAGACTACTGAAGGAGCGGGAGGACAAAATCCGTGAGGAGTATGACGAGATACTTACGACAAAGCTTGCTGGTAAAAAATTTGGGCTGAAATGGTTTTGCGAGTAATTGAATAGCTCGATTATAAAACATCCTTGATCCAAATTATTTGTTTCAGAGCTTTGTTTAATCCACATAAATATGTTCTGGCCACTGGATCAATCACAAAGAAAGTTGTGTCACACAACATGCTTGCATGTTACATTTGAAGCAGGATTGATTTGAAGGCACAATGGAGGAAACTGAGATTACTAGCTGCGAGTGGGGAAAAAGGGATGAACTCTGTCTGAAGTTTGGAACCCTTCAAACTAAAGAAAAGGAAAAATACTGTACCGCTGTGTTCATTATAACTCTGAATTAGATACCATAGAGACACATTTTAGCAAAAAGACCCAAGTTTAGACCTATTTGTTGAGCTATCTATTCTTAGTGCAACGTTTGTTTTTGTTAGACAAGAAACCTAAAAGAAAATGTTGACAAAGCCCCCCCCCACTAGCACAAATATTCCATGTATTTTTCCTCATTTTTCTCTGCCCATCAAAGCTTCAGCCTGTAAGCTGTTCATGTGAACTCAGCCATTTTACATGAAAGTTCAACGAAAATCCAAACGCAGATGTTGCCAAGAGTTATTTTTATCAGATGACATTGCACTTGTAAGATCAGTGCCTGCTGTTAAAGTGTAGTCTTATGTGACAACAGAAACCAAAAAGAGGCTGATAATTGGTGACAGTTGTTGACATTTAGCAGAAAACTGATTGTCTGTCGTGCTCTTATCAATACGATAGTAAATATTTATTTTATTCTTTTTTATTTAAGTTTTTAAAAGAAATCAGATTATGTGATCACCTAAATAATCCTTTGCCCTAATAGAAATCTGATTCTATAATCCAGGCAAAGTTATTTAAAAATGGTATTTTCTTTCACAGAGCAATACGATGCGTTCGTCAAGTTCACACATGACCAACTGATGCGAAGGTTTGGAGAGCAGCCGGCTAGTTGTGAGTATTTTTACACTGCAATTGTCAGACTTGTAGCCCTTTGTGGTCTCGAAATTTGACTCCACGGTTTAGAATTTGACACAAATGATAAACAATTAACTGTAAAATGGAATAAAAGGCCCCTTTATAATAGCATGTGTTGATTTTTGATTTGTAGATATTTTAGGTAAGTTTAGATAACTAGCAGCCTTCAAATGAGAATTGGATTATTGGTCAACTGTTTTTTTATTAATCCTGAAGTTTAATAATCAGAAAAGAGATTCAAATTTGTTCAACAAACTTTTTTGTCTTATACTATTATGCCCAAGTCCTGACTCACATAAACATTGTTCCAGAACCTGTACTCAGATGAGGCTTGCTGCACATATTCATTTCTTGTTTACCACTAAAAATGACAGGTGCTCCTCTCAAAATGGGATTTGGTCTATCTCTAAACAGGACATCCCATTTCCTATCTGTGACTAAAATCTTTTAATAGGGATAGTTATTGAAATGTGATATTAAATGGGTTAAGGGTGCTTTGGTGGACAGGGAAGTGAAAAGGTGATTGCAGTAAATGATAGATATACAATGTCATTTACTAGTTGTTTCACAGCATTAAACATGTCCATACCTATCCACAACTTTGAATGAAGTTGCTGCATAATCAGATTTAATGCACAAATCCCCATCTTGTTACAATGTCAAAGTACATTTTGTAGCAAAAACTTATACACAAAGTAGAGAGGTCTAAAGGTCATATCCCAGACACAACTAAACAAAGAAGAATTACTGACAGAGGCAGTATCTCTGTAGAAAAGTAGAGTAATTACTTTGGCACAAGTCTGTGTTTTTTTTTTTTTTTCATTAGTTATGCTTAGCATGCCTCTAGAAATTGATTAGCCCAAATGTTCTCTGTTCTTTTTTTTGGCTTTGGACCAAGTAGGAAAATGCATTTCCTATTTATCACATAAAACTGTTATAAAAAACAGGTGATTTAATTTATACAGGGTTCTAGAAAAGTTATAAATATCACTGGTATGATGTTAGTATAACATAAATATAAGTTATTGGGATAAGTAAAAAGGGTTTTACAGTATAATATTATTGGTCTCAGTAAGAACAAGCTATTTAAAATTTCATTTAACTTTTCTTTATGTTGTACAGGGAGCAGTTGATCCATTTTTGCCATCTCATAAGATTTTTATGAAATGTATTAATGATATTCATCCATTGTGTCCCTCCACAGATGTTTCCTGAGTGCTGCTGTGTGATTTGTTTTTTTTGGGGGGGGTAATACAATTTGCTGCAAGCTACTCCGGGGACTCGGTGTGTCTGTCTGGACTTTTCTCCCAGCTGTGCCATGTCGCCTCTACGTGGACTCGCCGCCTCTGGCATCAGTCAGTGGCATCAACATTTGCTGTTGCTCCCAGGGTTTGGAGGGCTTCCTGCTGCCAACATGTCAGAAGACTCTCTGAGACTACCAGTGGCCTCTTAACTGCCGTGTCAATATTTATTTGGCTTTAATCTGATGCCTTCACAAAAGGCTGACTGCCACCACACACTTGGCCTTTTGTTTTAATTTTTTTAATGTGTCCAATGGAGTAATTTCACAGAGGATGTTAGTTGTGCAGTTTTTCTATATGTATGTTTTGAAAAAGGGATTGAACATTGAGTGAATGAACGCGGCTTTCAGACTGGACTTCAGGAAGAGTTGTTTTGGGTTTTTTCAACATTGTATAAACTGTACCAGTGATTACTGCTTTTACATTTGTACATTTGTATACACCATATTGTTTTGTTTTTTCTCCTTTTGGCTTGACTTTAGTTGATTGTACCAAAATGTTACTTTGTTGACTTAATTGCTTTGGTTTGCTGTAGGTTAAAGGGGCTTTGATTCAAGTAAAGCAAATGAATAAAATCTTTACTTTAAATGTTTTGGTTTATAGTGTTTTTTTCCTTCTATTTTTTTTTCAAAGAAACCTGTATATATTTGCATCAGCTAAAAAGAAATCTATACATATTAATTTAAAAAAAAATAGCAATCACAAGATTATGTAGGCAATATATTAATACTTAAATATTTGGAAACATTTAATATTCTTTATTATTCAATCATTAAGTTTAAGTATCTGTTTTATTTTTTCTTTCTTTTCAATCTAGAGTCCTAGAAAGATTTCAGTGATATTTATTTAGAAACGAGGCAATCCTTTCCAGAGGAGCGGAGGTTAAAATCGAACAAACCTTTTTTTACGTTGGTGACGTAGCACAGAAACGAAGCCCGTGATTGGACAAAATGACAGGAAGTAATAGTAACATGGAAATACAGTAGTTGTCAATGTGATCGGGTCGTGAGAAGATTTGGCTCGTTTTACATGAATTTCACCATATTTTCCTTCTACGTATAGGAAACATGGCTTGCTTCTTTAGAAGACGAATTGCAGCAAAGGTAATAAACTTGAGTGTTGACAATAAGACACCACTGCGCTAATGCTAATATGCCCTGTTACTGGAAACATGAACCGACCATGTAGGCACAGCTGTAACATGCAGTTTGCTTTTATTTATTTTCTTTAAATGTCCAGCTGGGGAAAACGCTGCAACAATCAGATGATGTGTTTATACCAGCTCTGACAGCAATTCCCGTTCTGAAGAAACAGTTAAGTCTATTTGTGTTTCCTATAACAATCAGATGTGTGTCCTCTCAAATCTGGTCAGATTCTCAGAAGTGATCTGATCTTGTGTCCTTCAGGCAGACTGCTGACTTTAAACTGTCACTCAGCACATTAAGAATCAACGGGATTTTACCATCAAGCGGAGATATTCAGCTACAGACGGATAACTTGGCCACTCAGGTCAGATTCATTGTTTATGTAAACGGTGAACAGATGTAATGTGCACAGATTAGTTTTAATTGATCCAGAATATTACTTTAAACATTTCTTCTTGTATCTTCATTTGTGACTGTTCAGTGGGATATGTTTGTTTTTGTTTGATGTTACCTATCAGTAGTAGTTTGGATATCATCTTTCTTGCTTCAAATGTCAGTATCTTCCTGCCTAAAGTGCACCAAGAGGGAAGTAACTGCTGACATTCCCAGTTAGATATCAATCATGTTAACTGCAAAAGAAAATATGATCACAAAGAGACACTAACACACTAGAGAGATGCACAATGGCTATTTTGTGATGCAGAACGATTAGAGATGCCACACAGAGATGTAAAATTAACAAAAGGAAACGCAGAACTACCACAAACAGCTAAACCTGATGAAAACTAGATGTTAAATGGACTTAAATAGCAGTAAAATGTTCTCATTGCAACAAAACACAGCATTAGATTTTCACTCTGCAAAAGCTTGAAATCAGCATGATTTGTTTAGGTAAACCCCCAGTCACTGCCCTCATTTTGTTGATGTTTTAAGTTTTCATATGGCTTTTTTTTTTTTTTAAAGAAAAAATTAGACAAAGAACATTTCCTAACATTTAATCCACACTGTGTTTTTCAGTTGAAACGGGACAGTGTGGTGGAAGACATCTCTGCTGGACGTGGAGTGATCAACTTTAAAGTTAATCGCCGACTTCTCGCCGAGGTTTGTGAATGGTCACTCTCGGCCCAAAGTGATACTGACTGACTGATTGTGGGGAAGGGTTGGTTGACTAAATAAGCTTGAGCTTCTTCCTGCTCCTTTTGAGCATGTTATCGTTATGACTATTCAACACTAATGTTGTTTTATTTTAACAAGTTCAAATATATCACGTCACAGTCTGTTTTTTCTGTTCCAGAAATTGTTGGAGACATTTGGAAAAGGAGAGGATGACAAGTTCGGGTTAAATAGTGAACTCTTTAAAACTCTAAAGAAAGGAACAACATTAGTGGAGTATAGGTGGGCTTTGCTTTTATGTCTCTTCTTCTTTGATGTTACCAAAGTCTCCCTCTTGTAGTTATTAAGAGAGTTTCTGTTTCCATGCTTCAGCTCTCCAAATATTGCCAAAAAGTTCCATGCTGGACATTTGCGTTCGACAATTATTGGTGAGAAATCACTGCCTCGATACATTTATAGGTTAATGTGCATGTTTGTATGTATGTTGTGTCAATTAACTTAAATTTTGCACCAACTCCCTCTTAGGCAACTTCATCGCTAACCTGAAACAATCCCTTGGAAACAATGTTATTCGAATGAACTACCTCGGAGACTGGGGCATGCAGTTTGGTGAGTAGACTAAGATAAATTTCTTAGAAAGGTTTTCCTTATGTGTGATTTTAAGCAACAAAACAAGAAATCTTTATTGGATTTCAGGTTTGCTGGGGGCTGGGTTCAGTCAGTTTGGATGTGAGGAGAAATTAAAAGAAAATCCCTTACAGCATTTGTTTGAGGTGATTATTCATTTAGCCGAATGAGTGCATTAAATGTTGTAAATGGTGACATGGTCAGACTGCGTTTTGTGTTTTTGTCTTGCAGGTTTATGTTCAAGTCAATAAGGAAGCAGAGCACAATGACGATATAAAGCAGGCTGCAAGAAACTTCTTTAAACAGCTGGAGCGGCATGAGAACCAGGCTGTGTCGTTATGGCAACAGTTCAGAGAGATCACAGTGAAGGAGTATCAGCATGTTTACAAGGTTCGGCCTTTCAGACATGTTGGAAATCTGAAACACAAAGTTGATGTGACACATGAAAGATGTGGGATTATGACAATATCTTGCTGTAAAGCGTGACTGAGATTTTTCTCATATCTTTCCAGCGGTTAGGGGTTCACTTTGACATTTACAGCGGGGAGTCCTTTCATCAAGATCAAGCCCAGGAGGTGGTGCTGCAGCTGCAGAGCCAAGGACTGTTGAAAACCTCAGAGTATGTTGCAATAAATAGGCTAGAAGAACAGTCACATGCAGCAAGTTTAGTTCTAATTAAAAGGTGAAAGATTTGAATAATAAACAACCTGTAACATACATTCTTCATAATGTGGTAGAGAACATATAAATGCTGCACCCATATTGTTGTTTCGTTTGAGCAATGTTTGTGCATTGGAGTTAATCAAAGTTCACTAGTTCCTGTATTTGCTGCTATCCAAGGCTTTCTGGAGCCAAAAAACATAAATTAAACAACAAATGAATTTTTTTTTTTTTTTTTTAGGTCCAATATTCACTTAATTTAACTTTTGGAATAATTTTCAGAAGGACCACAGATCAGAAATCTATGATACTTTGAAGAAGTCGCCTAGTGGCCACTACTAATACCACACTTGTTAAGACATTTCTAAGCTTTACTTTGTTGGGTTATATGCAGTCTGTGCATATTATACATTGCAAAAAAAATATTGATTATAGCCTCTGTTACTTGTGTTTGTTTTTATGTTTTGTGCTACTTAAAATTGATGCACAGTAACTTAAACCCAAAAGTCAAACCTGACTACATCTGCTGTGGGATTTCTGTTGTGTGTTTACAGGAAGGGGACCGGTGTGGTTGATCTCTCCCCTGATGGAGACATGAGCAGCGTCTGTACATTACTCCGGAGTGATGGTACAACTCTCTACATCACCAGGTCCGTATGAGCAGGAATTCAAGTCGGCACCAAATTGAGTCGTCTTTGGTCCATAGAATCTGAGTTTTTGTGGTGTCAATTAAAATGTTAATCCCTCCCATCTTGAAAGTATTGGTTTTAACTGTGTCACTGCGTCTTATCGCAGCAAAGACATTCATTTTTTCCATTTTCTGTCTCAGAGACATCGCTGCAGCGATTAGTCGGAAAGAAAATTACTGTTTTGATGAGATGATTTATGTGGTAAGTACATTGGTAAACTCTGTAATTAGTTGCATCAGAGACTCATAAGAACTAGATAATTAACAGTTTAATTTATCTTGGTTATCACACAGACAGTTTTTATCTTATTTTTCGCTAAATGCTGCCATAGACTGTAGAACATTATCATTTATTTATGAACACTCTGGACCCTGATTTGGATTAAAAGGGTTTAAAAGAAATGGTTGGATGGATGGATTTATTACCATTTTCTATTATATATCTTAAACAAATAATTGGTTCATTAAAAGCAAGCAAAGACAGATTAATAGGTGAAAATCTAAACAGGTTATCTATTATGCTGTAATGAGACCTTAACGTTGACACTTTTATCAGCAGTTAATAATTTTTAATATTGCTGGGGGTGCTGCCTTTCCCCTCTATACCTGTTTAAAGGAAAATGTACACTTTATTTGCAGGAGAAGTGGGCCTGTTGCCTTTATAAACACTCACATAGTGCCACATCCAATGTAAAAAGAGTGACCAGCATCTTGACAGACACTGAAAATACAAACCTGCTCTCCTTCTTTAATGACTTTCGGTTAACTGTGGAAGTTTATCTGATGTTTCGCCCTCTTGCACTCTTTCTTTTCTTTTATCTGTTTGTTAATCTATATTTGTTTTTTTCTTTTTTGAGACGGACAAAAGTCAAGAGCATCACTTCAACCAGTTGTTCCAGATCCTGCTTGCTATGGGACATTATTGGGCTGACAGGTAACCAAAAGACACACAACTTTAAAACCTGAGAGACTTAGAGAAGCCTTCTGCTCTGGGTGGAGCATTTTACTTTGTATTGTAGTGAATGAAACTGCATTTAGTGTTTTTCTATCACAGTCTGCTGTTTTATGTGGAAACACATTTAACCCTACTTCACCAGACATACATCATCTATGAGAGCAGTGTTGCTAGAGAAAAGATGTAGATTTAAGATTATTATTTGTAGCTGAATAAAGGTAAATAACTATTGCTTTTAGGTGTCGGCATGTGTCCTTCGGTCTTGTTCAGGGCATGAAGACGAGGACTGGTGATGTGGTGTTCCTGGAGGATGTGCTGGATGAAGCTCGAACAAGGATGCTCCACAACATGAAGAAGTCAAACAGTAAAGCTTGTCATGTATTTAGTCAGTTAGAAAACAGAGCTCAAGAGGATGCTGTGCAGAACATTTGCATTGTGCTCGACCAACCAGCATCTGCAGAGTAAATGTGGCTGGCTGAGGCTGCTGTGCATTTGTGTAATTAAATCATAATAACTTTGAAACAGTGCTTTATAAGTATCCCACAGTGGGGGATTTTCTTAAAAAAAAATGAGCCCCATTTAATCTTCATGATGTGCATTATTCATATTCACTCGCTCAGTGCAGCAGAAAATGTTGTGTTGGTGTTTTCTATGTCTTAAGTTCATTAGCAGAAATGTGTCATTAGTAAACAATTTTGTGTGTTGATTTGAGTATTTCTTGCTAACAAATACAATGAAGATTAGTATATTGTAATATTCAGCTACTTGATAATGTGGCAGCAAACTAAATGTACATTTGTTGGCTAGGATTATTTTCAGACATGCATTGGAAATTTCATTATGTTAGGAAAATGAGAGTAATGCCACAAAGAAAACTGCATATTGTGGGTATAATGGACCTGTATATGAGGACAAAAGTAATGCCGGTTTTTGCGTTGTTCCACAGCTACAAAAGAACTGGAAAACCCAGATGACACGGCGGAGAAAGTAGGAATCAGTGCACTAATGGTCCAGGTCAGTTAACTACTGTATTATAATTTAACACTTAAAGCAGTTACAGTTTTTATTTTCAGTCCATTACTGGTGGAGAGTAATATCCCCCCCAATGATGTTTCAGGACTTCAAAGGTCCCCTGCAGTCAGATTACAAGTTTGACTGGGACCGGATGCTGCAGGCTCAAGGCGACACGGGTGTTTTCCTTCAGTACACACATGCTAGACTCTGCAGGTCTGTGTCCATTAGAAATTCTGTCTCCTTTTAACACAATGGTTCCCAACCTATTTTCCCTGGAGGAACCCCTTCATACAGCAACCAAAAAGCTGTGGACCCCCTGTATTGAAAACATGCTTGGCTTTATGCTTTCATTAGCTAGCTTCCCACCATATATGATGCATTCTGGCTGACTCCTTTCCTTTGATAAATGGCCTTAATTTAAATCACACTGACTCTGAACAGTCAAAGCCTCGGGAACCCCCTGTGCTTTTTGCGGGGGTCCAGGGACCCCAGGTTGGGAACCACTGTCTTAACATTTAATTACATCCAATTTTGTCAGCCTACTTAAAACATTTATGGGCATCTTCCTCCCGCATAAAACCAGAAGACTTGCAATACAGGTAGTTCACATGCTAACCGCAACACTGTTGCTGCAGTTTAATGAAAAGGAATGAAGGTGTGGCGGCAGCAACGTTCGACCCGTCTCTTCTTCATGAGCAGACAAGTATCACCATCCTGCAGCACCTGCTTCGGTAAGCAAACTTTCTTCTGCAAGCAAAGCCATCTCTACTAGTTTTATATCAATATTTGCTTCCTTCCTTGTTTTATTTGTAGTTATGATGAGGTGTTGTATCAGTCCACTCAGGATCTGCAACCAAAACACCTTGTGAACTTTTTACTGAAGCTGTGGTAAGTATCAGTAAGGGCTTTGTGTGCTGCTCTGTAAAAGTAATAAGGTGACTGTTTACATAAGTGTATTTCATGTTTTTTGTTTCTTTGTTGCCTTGTAGCCACTTTATTGCTTCAGCACACAGAGAGCTGCCAGTGAAAGGAAGCCCACTGGATGTTGCACAGGTAGACAGCCAAGAACTTTTCTGAACATATTCATGCTCTTGACTGAACATAAACACATATAAAAAAGTTTTCTTATTTGTTTACCATCAACAGGCAAGATTACAACTGTTCAGTGGTGCCTGCTCAGTCCTGGCCAATGGGATGAGAATCCTGGGCATCACTCCGGTTCATAAAATGTGAAACCAGCTTTTTTTGTTGTTGTTGTTGTAGGTACCATACTGTAACAATGTTATAGTGAAATTGTAT
The DNA here is from genome assembly GCA_028567055.1 of Leptatherina wallacei. Taxonomy (NCBI): domain Eukaryota; kingdom Metazoa; phylum Chordata; class Actinopteri; order Atheriniformes; family Atherinidae; genus Leptatherina; species Leptatherina wallacei. The sequence continues at coordinate 17,859,704 of JAOXYM010000024.1, forward strand.
TGTACACACAGAGCCTTATATCTTTAATAAAATCCTCTTGGTTAAAGTCAACTACCATCAATCAAATTAAATCAGTGTCTTCTAGAAACAATACTCTTACTGCTTCATTCATGGCTCATCTGGTTTAGATTTAATAAAAGCTTTAAAATAGAGTTCAGATAAACACAGAAGTGATACAAAAGACAATACATTGGTGAGACGTAAAATCAAATCAAACATGCACCATCCTTTCATGTTTGTTCCCCTATGAGCCCAGTCAGAATGAACAAAGTGTGATTTGGATTTAAGACACTCACTTTGCACAAGTCAGAGTAAATTAAATACTGATGAAAATATGAAAACCCTCCATTATAAATGAGCAGATATATTATGTGTCCTACAATAAACAGAGGCTTCAAAGTAAAAAAAAAAAAAAGCTGAACTACCATTCAACACCAAATATGTGTTCATGACTTCACTGACTGCATTAGATTGACAAACCTTACCAGCAGCTGACTACAAAGGGCCACTTTCAAAACCTCTGGTTCATTAAAAGATGGCTTAAATCTGGCACAAAAACATTAGGGTGTCATCCAATTATCTTTAAACTATTTTACTGGAAGTTAAAAGTACAGTCATCATTCCCATGTGAGTAGAAGGAGATCTACTTTGAAGCAGAACAGAAACTCCTTTCGGTCATAAACTGCACATTGAGCCAACTTAACTCAGTGTTTATCTATAAAGTGGCTCTGTAATCCCCTCCAGTGCATGAGCTCCTGTAGCTCCCCAGAAAAAGGAACCCTAAGCAAACCTTGTCCTCCTGTATTAGAGAATCTTTTGCTGTGGGTTCGTGACTCACACAGTCATCAGTTTCTGTTTGGATTCTGTGTCCGTGTCTTTGACTAGGCTTTTCACTCTGGATGTGTCCTGCTTTGGAAGCCCGTACAGGTAAATGGAAATGCACACGAGGGACGCTCCAGAGGCAAATGTGAGCGCTGCAAATAAAGGAAAGAACATATAATTATTTTTTAAGAACTGTTCAAAATATGTTTTTAAGTCAAAACCTGTTTCCAAAGGAAACTACTGTTTATCAACATGGGTACCAATATTTGTTCATTTGAAATTAAGTGCAGCATACATGAACAGGAAAAACTATTTCACAGGTCATTTCCTTATAATTACATAATACCTTTCCGTGAAAGTGTCCAACATCCCCCAAAAAATCTCGATTTAAATCCCAGATTCTTTTATTATTTATCATTATTCTGCTAAATTGCTAAACAATCTAAAATTCCCAGAAAACCCAAATTGACTGATGCCACATGCTATGCATGTGTTATCAACAGCTAAAATACTTCATAGTCTGTCATAAACATGAAGAATTTAAAGCATTATTTATATTCTGAATGTATTGGAAATTATCAAGACTTGTTGACCACCAGAGAATCCCTTTTGTTCTTGCAAGTGCACCAGTTTTGTTGAGGAACAAAACCAGAGGAACCATTACTGATTAATGATCCATCAGCAGTTTCACTGTACTGGCGGTGTGTACTTAGCCAGGGGTAGGCAAGTTTGAGCTGTGAGAGCTGCAGTCCTGTAAGTTTTTGATGTTTCTTTGCTCTGGATCTGGTCTCTTATCAGTTCCCAGGGTCAGAACCAGACATGGAGAAGCTGCATTCAGCTTCTATGCTCCACA
>JAOXYM010000024.1:17892105-17904171 GCA_028567055.1 Leptatherina wallacei
TTCGCGCGCCGCTGTGACGTATGCACCCTCCGAATCCGCACTTCGTAGTGCGCAGACCCTCAAATGAGACACACCCTGTACTTACAGTTACAAATTACTAAAAAAACAAAAAGCATCACCTCATCCAAAATCATAATTCTCTCCTGAACGAACTCAAGTTACAGAAATATCCTTTCAGTCGAGATGGTAACAGGAAACTGCATTTCCTTTCTTTTATTGTAAATCTCACAGTAATTTGTAATTACACAAGGTCATGTTGCAACATATTTATTCTTCATTACCAGAGAAAACATAATAAGAATGAATTAAAAAACAACAGACGTTTTACAGAGGTATAGATACCACATAGTGCAAAAAAGCATAATGTTACTCAGCAAAATTATGCATGACTTTTTTTGTCTTCTCCAATATAAAAGCAAAACAACTGCTTCTCTATTGGCTGCATCGATACTGTGGTCTGTAGCAGCTACACTTGATTTATTTTTATCACCCTTTGACTTGGTGCTAAACCTCTTTTGCTGTTTGCATTTCTGACCAAATGCCTCTGTGTTCCAGGTTTGCTGTGTGATTTGTTGTGGTCAGACCCAGACAAAGACGTGCAGGGCTGGGGGGAGAATGACAGAGGAGTCTCCTTCACCTTTGGCGCCGACGTGGTCAGCAAGTTTCTCAACCGCCACGACCTGGATCTCATCTGTCGGGCGCATCAGGTAGCTGTTATGATGCTTGGAGTGAAACGTCAATCTCTTGAAGTTACTTTTGACAGTTGCCTAAACCTACTTGATCAGCAAAGCTGGTGGCAAATTATTATCCATTAGTTGCCGAATGGTCTCAGCTCTGATCTTGCCCCCTCCACTTGACAGGTTGTAGAAGACGGCTATGAGTTCTTTGCAAAGCGGCAGCTGGTGACTCTGTTTTCAGCTCCCAACTACTGCGGGGAGTTCGACAATGCGGGCGGCATGATGAGTGTGGATGAGTCGCTTATGTGCTCCTTTCAGGTAGAGGACTCCGTGTGACTTACTGTGGCACATTCATTTATTGTATACAAGGTAGTTGTGTTCATTGATGCAGTAATCTTTTCTACCAGATCTTGAAGCCGTCAGAGAAAAAAGCTAAGTACCAGTACGGAGGGGTGAATTCAGGACGCCCAGTCACCCCACCTCGAACCGCTCAGGCACCTAAAAAGAGGTGAGCAGGAGGCCCCGACCCTCCTGCTCCTCCTGTCGCTTGTTGGTCTGTGGTCCACACCCCTGCAGGCAGACTCCAAGCACTCACCTCCTCTCTGTCAGATCGTTTTTGTGTAAATACAAACTACTGGAGTACTCTTGCTTGTTCTGTGGGTATATTTTATGAGCACTCATATTTTTCCTCATTTCTTGGATGCCATAAATGTATTTACTCAACCCTAACCTGTACTACTTGTCTGATTCCGGATTATTTCCACCAACCCATTTGTGGAATGGGCAAGAGGCTTTTTCTGCTTCAGAATAACAGTTTCCATTGTGATTTTGTGAATGCATGCCCACTTGTGTGATTGGTACGTCTTCCTTGTCACAGCCAATTTGAATCCACACATTCTCTTATATATCAGCAGAAGTATTACGCTGCATGAAGGAATAAAAACATTTCAGGTCTTTACTTGTATTCCTGCCAAGAGTCAGATATGATTGAAGCCACCTGTCAAATATGAGCCAACCACCAGTCTAAACTAAAAAAAAAAAGGCAAACAGCTAGTTGGGCTCTGTACAGAGGTATCTTATGTAATTTGTTTAATACGTAGCATTTTACTTAATTGATCCAATTTAAAAGTGCAAAATTGACTAATTTGATGATTCCTTGGTAATGACCCACAACCTTTTAACCAACAAAGCTTCTGGTCCCAAACCAATAAACGAATGTATCGATAAACCAAACATAACATTGTAGGTTAATCAGTTTAATGTAAACAAAGCTACTTTTTCTTATCAGCTGCTGGCTTTAGCTACATATTAAAAAAAATAAAATAAATCAGACATAAAGCTTCAGTCTTCTCATGTAACTCTAGGCAAGAAAGCAACTTTGAATATTTCCCCAAATGTCAAACTGTATATTACTGTCCTGTCCACACAACAGCTATCACTTTCCCCATGACTTAAGAATGTTTTTCTCTCCAGAGATGAATAATCCAGAAATTTTGATGACATGAGTGCAATAACTATCGCTTTAAATTCTGCTATGTATAAGTACAAATATTTGCTAAGGTGATCAAAGCTTCTCTGAAAAAAAAAGAAGAAAAAAAGGTCAAAGTCAACCTCTGCTCTACTTTACTTAGCTATTTGTTTACACATTTACTTACAGGTTCCATTATCTTTTTTAAAACGTATGTACCTTTTTTATACCTCACATCATTGATTGAGCATTTGTGGTTGTAAAACAGTTTAATTTCCATTGTTTATAAAGTAAGGAAACTCAAGATGCAAATGCTTCCCTTCTGGTAAAAACAATAGTGTAGAAATGTAGTGACAGATGTCCCAACGTAAAGAGGATATACAAGTGAAAGATGATAAACAAGACATGTTTTAATGTAAGACAGTGATTTAAAGTACAGAATTGACACGGATGTCAGTTTAATAATTTTTTTTTCTAGAGTTCACAGCTCAGCTGAGTCGTATTTCTTTACACACTGAACACTGTTGTACTTCCAGTCATTGCATGGTAGTTTCGAGGGTCAAAGGCATTTTGTTTTTAATATTACATTACTCACCTAGTGGTTGTTGTATAAATGGCAGCAAAACATTTCTAGACCACCAATAAGCATTAAAGCTATGTTACTTTATTTCAATCCAAGCATTTGCCTTGTCATTTTGCAGGTCTTCAAGTTGGAAACAGTAAATACTGATCGGATGTCAGAAATTTGTATGAATTTGTGCCAAATGGATGAAATAAATGTAAATGCTGTTCAGTTTTCTTTCAGTTTGTGTCCTTCCTAATTGAGTGCTGAGTGCATAAACAGTGAGACTCCGTGATTAAAAGGAGAAAAATATCAAATTGACGCATGACATTTTGGCACAACGTGGCTGAACATGCGTGAATCCAGAAACTTGGCTGCACCACAGAAGAACATGTTAACAGAGGCATCAGTCAGATTTGAGGGCTTGCAGCACTGACTGCGGGACTCTGCTGACGTAGTAGTCATGGTTGCGTAGTGTGGCCAGAACCCCAGCAGAGTTTATGTGCTTTACATCAGCATCGTAGCGGTATGGATTTCCATACATGTCTGTCAGTTTACCTGCACAAGAAAAAGACAAGACATTTTTTAATAAACAAATTCAAAGGCCAGAAAACTTAATGTTAGGTTTAACTTTTGGTTTGCATTACTAAAAACACAAATAATATAGCCTCCAGTAAAGAAGAAATTTTTTGGTTATTACCGCCAACAGTGTGCAGGATAGCTTCGGGAGCACAAGTATCCCACTTCTTGCACCCAGGACTAGCAAAAACATAAGCAGAAGCCTTTCCCTCAACAAGCTGGATTATCTGCAGGAAATAAAGTCAGTTAACAAGGGTTCATCAAATCATTTCTAAAATGTAGTTTTGTTCTGAGTTTCTAAATCTTACAGCTGATGAAATAAGTCAAGACAGAAAACCAAGCACCATGAGGTTCACAGAAATGTCTGTAGACCAGGGAGGCAGGACTGTGTAAAAGCAAACATCCGGAGGACAGAAACCATTTCTGCAGCTTTTCAAGTGTCTAAAAGTACAGCAGCTTCCAAATTTCTCACTTGCAAACCACCAACAGAATAATTATGGATGCCTAGACAATCATCCAGATCATTGATCAGACAAACTATTGGTTGTTGGTAGAGAGCACTTTACCAATCAGACTTTTATGGCAGTCTGGGCAGATTGATGGCTTTCACAATAAGTCACATGACTTGTGAAATTTCAAAAATACACCTTAAATACTAGCAGAGAATGAGAGGCTAAATCCTCTGATCCAAATCAAACAATGACTGTAAAATTAGGCCAAAACAAGTCTCTGCAGTATATGTATACTGTATGTGGGGGAAAACAAGCACTGAGCATCCCTATGGCCAAACATTTTACAACAATAGCTGAAAGACTAGAGAAGATACAAGGTTTTACATTCCAACAAGATGTTGGCCTGAAACATAGAGGCAAGAAAACAGGAGTGGCTGTTGGGAACAAGCTTCTGTCTAAAGTCCAAGAGACAGTGCCTCTGATACAATTTGGACCTAAACCCAGTAAACATCTCTTGAGATGCTTGGAAATGGCTGTGCATTGACACTCCCCTTCCAACCAAGCTCAGCTTGAATGTTTCTGCCAAGAATGGGATTAATTTTCAAAGGAAATGTAAATCAAGCCTGTAGCATCATTTCTAAGAGGATTTGAAGCTGCTGTTGCTGGAAAAGGTGCTGTAATAAAGTATTAAAGGAAAATCTGTCTTTCTTAATTTAGAAAAACTTGACCAACTTGTTTTTGTATCATCATTATAAAGAAGTGTGTATAGACTGAAGAGATTTTTTAAGATGAATCCTATCATACAGGAGCCTGAAATATAACAAACATTCTCAAAGCTTCGATCAAGCAAAATCTGTTTACTAAAATTTTACTTTGCTAGTTCTTAACATACTATACCAACCACAACCACACAGATTGTGGTATGAAAATGCAGTAACAACTATGTACACAAAAATAACACTGAACAAATAATTGTGTACATTTCTAAAAAAATAAAAATAAAGCTGCTACTCTGTACTTTACAGATTGGTGACACACGGCCTTCCTCTCATTAATTTCAACAAATTCTGCAACACATGATAGCACACGATTAAATTCCAACCTTATATTCTAAAAATATCTAAATCCATCTCACCTTGTTCCCAGCACCACCCACTCTTATAACTTCATGAGGCTCCATGGCGTTCACGCAGTCTGTTACCACCTTGTTACTATGTGAACGGGTGGTGGTGACAATTCTCCTACCACCTTGAACTTCCTGCAGTTGGAATCCAAAGGCGCCCAAACCCAGAATTCCCCACATGGTTCTTCCTAAAGTTGCTCCTGCTCCAAGCTGAAAAGAAAGCATGTCACAATTAATCAAGAGTGACATGTTTTAAAAGCTCAACAGCAGATAATTCTGTTTGTTTTATACCTGGTAGTTGTAAAATGGCTGGTTGATGACACCTGCAATTGCTCTGCCTCCATATGCGATGCCAATAAGCACAGTCACATTGTCCAGGAGCCCTTAAATGAAGAAGCAGGAGGATATTAGCTAAAAATCACTAAACCGTTTTCCTCCCCTTCCACTCACAAGTAAAAAATTCTGATGTGGCCAGAATGATGACTAATCTACACTGCCAGGGTTAATCTTAGGCTTCCCATACAGAGAGCTGTGCTGTGGGTCTGAGAAGTGTCCGACCCTTTGTGTGGTCTCTGGGCTACAGCTTGGAGCTGGAGACACCTAGACGCTGGGGGTCAGCAAAGAGAGAATAATAGAAAGACAGATAACAGGAGCAGGGATACACAAAGAAGAGAAGCAAAGAGAACCAAAAAGCAACCCAACAAACAGTTGCAAACAGAGCATTTAGTCAAAATAGCAATAACTTTAACGCTAAGATCCAAGTTGGGATGCAGCAACAAACATGATGTGCTTGTATTCGAGCCGATGGATACAAGCCAAATGTGTTGTGCTTATTAAGAGACTCTGCTCGCAATGTAGAACGCAGATCTTTGAGGAAGGATATTTAAAGAACCTACCTTCAGTATATTCCTTTGTGCCATCCAGAGGATCAACCCACACAACTAGCTGAGATAAGACACACACATTCACAGTAAGTATGTGCACATAGGGAGATATAGATATATTGATACCAGCTTTCTATGTTCTACAATCGATTTTCATGTTAGAAAATTGATATTTTAGTCATTTGAGGTAAATATGTAGCTTATCATGAACTGGAGTACAGCAGAAAGAAACTATGATGCCAGGATCTTGTCTAAATTACATCCAGTTGGGAGGAACTACTTTTCTTCCACCTGCCACAGTCATATGTGAAATGAGGCACAGGAAAGGGAATATCAGGTATTATTCAGGTATAGAGGGAGGAAATGTGGAGCTGTGCAGCACTGATGCTGAATTTTGGGAAAGTAATTGTCACCTGTCTGCTAGGTTTTTCTGTTGATGTTCAAACCCCTGGACTCCCCCTCCTTCTTAACACCAAGGCATTCTATTTTTTTTTTATACGGCATTAAATATGGTTATAAATTAAATAAATGCTACAATAAATATCTGTGTGAGTTAATCTTGGGGTGATGTGTTCCTGAGATCAGCTCACATCAGTCCAACAGGCCTAGATTTAGTCGGTAAGGATGCTGCAGAGGCTGGTGTTGTTATATATTCAGTAAAACAGACGTTGTGGGGTAAAAATACAGCTGAAAAATATTTAATAGATGAACCGATAATCACATCAATCATTCTCATTTGATTAGACTGGCGGTTAACTGAACATTTTAATATGTATGTGTTGACAAATATAAGTGATTATTGTACAATTTATGCTTATTTTGAATGCATTGTAGCCTACTGGTCATTTCATTAAAAATCTTTCTTTCCTCTTAAGCCACTAGAGCAACAGCTTTTTCACATATATTGCATTTCTGAATGTACTGGTGGTTACCTCTTCTTCTTTAAGTGTTTTAAATTCTTCTGGACAGCCTTTCTGAAGAATTTCCTCCGCCTGGCCATTCTCAATATGATCTTCTGGTACCTCTTGAGGTGGGAGCTCCTGTATGAATAACAGGATCACATAGTGATCAAATAGTACTGTCCTCAGGAATTATTCATTAAAATGATTATCTTTTCGTCAAAATAAAGTTATTAATCAACTCACTTCCTCTCCAATGATGGTGAGTTTGGGAAAATGTCTTGACAGTGAGGCACAAATGCTCTGCTGTGCGAGTCTGTCTGCCAGTGTCTGCAGATCATTAGCTCCCGTCTTTGCAAACAGAATACATTAAGAAATACATAATCAGCAAATTTTCACTTCAGCACGTGTACGCTCAGTTCTGGTATTCCTCCAAGATGAGATTTTTAATGAATCATACCTTTTCTACAATGCCAAGTTCTCCACTATGAAGCACCTTCCTAACGATGGCCCCAGCCATTTCAGCCACCCTGTAGGCTGATGCCACCACACGCATAACTACAGCAGGATTTCCTGACATTGCTTGATGGTTGGTCCCTAGTAGATGAGATGAAAAACTAATTGAGCTACATTTGTTATGACGTTGTTTCATGTTTGAAAGAAAAAATCAGCACCACACCCCTCCCCTCCCCTTTCTTTGTCTCCTTATATAGCCTTTGCTGTGATTTGTAAAGATTCATTGTTCCAGAGTGAAAACAACTAAGATTCAGTATTAGACGTTTTTAACCAGTATCTGTCACTGAACCCACTGCTTTTTCTATTGTTGGCATATAAGCAGGTGGGACGTGATGACATGTGGCTTGGGAGGGCTATAACTGGGGGAAAAGGTTTTTCAGCAGAAGGGAGGCTTCACCTTGTAGTGGGCCATCTTTCAAAAGGAACAATGTTTATGGTGTTAATAACTGGCAGGAGAAATGTGTAAAATAGAAAAAGAAAAACTCATTGGTTAAAGCATGGCCTAAAAATGCAACATATTCAACAGATTCAATAACTTGTTTGAATGCAAGACTTAATTTCTGTTTGGCATCAAAACAAACCTGTTTGGTTTGTGCCACACAATCAAGGGGAGGGGTGGGGAAATATCAGTAGTGGGGAACCTTGGCCCTCATCCTGCAAGTTTTCCATGCATCCCTGCTCCAACACACCTGATTCAAATTAATGAGACACTGATTGGCTGTTGTATCCAGTTTATTTGAATCAGGTGTGTTGGAGCAGGGATGGATGCAGAACTTGCAGGAATGCAGCCCTCGAGGACCAGGGGTTCCCCACAACTGGGATATATGGTGCTTGATCCACTGACAATGAGCTGGGAATTCAGCATATCCACCATCTGATGAGCTGTTTGAATAATGTGCACTGCAATGATGGTGGTGACCCACCCTTCTCAAACTTGACAAGTTTTGCTTTAACAGTGTTGCAAGAATGACTAAAATACACAAGTGCAATGCAAAATATGTTTTACCTTAATTTACTCCAAAGTTGTAATTCCCTGACAGGACAAGAAGGTCTGTGGGAAAAGATGCATACAAATAGAACATCAAAGCATGCATTTACACAATAATAAGGTCAAGACGTCATCACACACTAAGTATTTATTCATGGTTTCTTTTACCTTAAAACAGTGGCACATCATTTTGTTGTAACTACCACATCTAATACTGAGGACACCATTTTCCCGAGTTTAGATTTTATTGCAATGTTTAGCTAAAAATAAATCTGGATTCATACAAGATAATATCTTCAAATTCACTCATAGCCTCCTTTCACTGTCTGAATGTCCTTGACCATAAAAATTCTAAAACATTCAGAACTTTAGACAACAGTTTACCCAAGCTAATGAAAAATCCTGTGACAAAAAAAGTGTGAACAGCAAACCTCTGCAGTTGAGGCTAATTAGCTTGTATGCTATTGCTACTAGCTGGCATGATAAAATGATAATAAATCACTACAGGTATCGATTATATATAATCTGAGGTGAGATGACTATCTACTGATACTAACAGTTGCACAAACCACACAGTATATGTCAAACCTTTGAGATGAAACTAAAGTCAGAAGATACTCACCTAAATCAGGCGCTTAGCTAATAGTGGAGCTTGTCCCGCCGTCCAGTTGGGTTTCCTTACAAAAGACTCGTTTAAAAAGCAACAGGACTTCTACACCGGCTAAAGTATTGAAGCCATCTTTCAAATCTAAAGGTGTGCCACTTTTTTCACATAAAAAACAAACAAATACTTGCATGGCCTAATGGCTTGACCCAACGCGGAAGTACATTGGAGTGAACTATCTTGTTTAATTTGTAGAACTCCAAAACATGTTATCTCACGGGTCCAAGTGCCCCCCAATTTCCTTTGACGGGAAAAGATGACAAGATGGATCATAAGATTAATTCATAACTAACTTTAACAATAAGTTCTATCGAGTTTTACAGTGATGTTTCTTAAATCTTTGATATAAAGAACATTTCTCTGAAATAATAAAAAAAAAAATCTTTGAAACTTCATGGATTCCTGTAAACTTTTGATTAAATGTGTATATGAAATAATTACCGCACATGATTTTTGTTGAGAAATCAGTTAAATTATTGCACAAAAGCCTACTCTTAATAGAAAGACACTTGCAATGCAATGACGGCTTTTTAAATAGAATTACAAGTTTATGAATGCTTTTGCAAAAGTTGACACTTTGTGATGTGGAGCCAATTTTCGCATTTAACGTATACAGCATGATATTGTCTTTTAGTGTCAAATGTCCACTATCTCAGGCTGTTATTTCATACCAAACTAAGTCTTCTACCTTCCACTCAATCCCAATAATCAGTACAAAAAGCTGTTTGTGCAAGTCCAAAATGACAGACAGATTTTAGCATCTTTAAACTACATAACAAACATACCAATTCCAAATTTTTGCGCATGATGAAGGTTAGACAACTGTTTGACACATACACCTTCCATCACCTTCAGTGGCATCCAATATTTGCCACACTACTGAAATCCTATGAAAAAGCAAAATATAGGCAGAAACAGAAACATGTGAGTAGGAAAAAAATCCAGTTTAATGAGGTATTCTTTTAAAACCTGAAATTTCAGTAAATTTCTGGACAAAATAAATATTTTTTTTAACAACAAAAGATTTCTGATTATTTATTATGGATGTGCAAATCACAAGGAATTTATCTGTTTGCCAGAGGTCTGTAACCCATCTCCCCCTCCAGCTGCTCAGCAGTTAAGGAGCCCAACAGAGGCTGACAGTCCGGGTTGAAGACAGAATAAGCGCTCAGTTCTCCAGGCTGCCGGGGTGCCGGGCTGCGGAGTCCCTCGTAGAGCCAGTAGAAAAGGGAGATGACAAAAAAAGGCAGGCCAAATTCCAGTTCAACAAACAGACCCAGCAGAACCAGCCACAGCAGCACTTTGAGTAAAGTAAGGTTTGAGGGGACAAGTTGTCTCGAGGTCAGCCATCTTCCCAGAGCGCTGTCCAGCAGCCAGTCTCTACAATCCTACAGATAAGACACAAGAGAAAGTCAGTTCCTGTCATCCTGAGTCATAAAACAAACCTACTGACACAAAATTCACAGCTAATAGATCATTTACAACCTAAAAGGTTTTCAAAGAGGACACAACTCTTTCACATGATAAATGTTAACACAGATGAACACGTCAGCATACTTCAATGTGGTTCAATGTATTAATAATCCGCGGTGGAAAAGCCTGGAGTAATGTTATTAAATTCAATTATGAAACTTAAGTACATCGTCATATCTGGAAACTTTATCATAAAGTGATTCCTTACCCTGCTTTGAAAGCCATGAGTAGCATCTGGGTTGATTTCTGTCCTCTGTGGTTGTTGACAATCAGCTGCTGATGCTGTATCAGACTGAGCAGCTGTGTCTGCCTCTGTTTTTTCTCTGGACTGTGGCCCAGCAGTATCATTCTCTTTAACGACTTTATCGGCCTGTCGTCTGGCTCTGAACTCTGCGAGTTTCTGCTCCATCGACACTGACTGAAACTCGTCTTTCAGCTCGACGTGGAAAAGCAGCTGCGAGAACAACTCGTTCAAAACATCTATCTGCGTCACTTCACCTTTCAAAGTTGAAGGGAAAATTCAACACCTATCAAAAGCGACTGTCTTTCACGTTACCTTCCACGTTATAGACATTCTTTGGAGCAAGTTCACGCTTCAAAGGAGTTTGTTTACGTTTTACGTCAGCGTCCGTCACAAAACCGGAAGTCAGGTCGCACAAATCCTCTGTCGTAAAAGAATCAGGTTTGCGGCATTTTGGTTTTAGCCTGGGTTTTCTTCATCAGTGGTGAGTTCCCAAACATTAACAATTTAAGGGTCGGTAGTTAATTATGTTCAGTAAATATATGTATTAACCATAACAGAGCATTATTAGCAAACATTATCTGGTTCTTTTTAAAATAAAAAAATATATATAGAAAGCAAACGGTCGGTGCCAAACTCACCATCGCATTCCTACTATGTCTCACTCGCTTTTACGTGCCATTGCTGCATTTATAAAGAGTCTAAATATTCCACCTTTGGTCATTTTGTGCATATCTCTAAGTTTTTAGTGTCACTGCATGGTAAATAGATGCTTCATTCAAGTCTAGACCCATTTTGCCACCTACATGATCATACATACCGTATGTCATCTGTGATATCACATTGTGTAAATCTTACTTAATATTCATCAAACTCATCTTAGGAACCTCAAAAAGTTATAAACTACGTCAACATCAGCCTTCTCTTGTTTACATTTTCTTTGCAGACATGGCCTCAGCTCCAGCACAACAACCCACCCTGACTGTTGAACAGACTAGAGGTAAGAGGAGCATTTACCTCATTCCCAGCTGACTGAATAGTTATCTAATAATCAGTCATGGTATTTCATCCGTATGGTTGAGGATGGTCCTGACCTTCGGAGCATAGTCTTCCATTTACTGCTGAAAGAAGGCGGGAATAACTGGAATAACGGTTGTTTTTGTTTCCTCCACAGTGGTTTTGAGTGAGGTGATCCAGGCCTTCTCTGTACCAGAGAATGTTGAGCGGATGGAGGAGGCCCGAGAGAGTTCCTGCAACGACATGGGCAAAATGCTGCAGCTTGTGCTCCCTGTCGCCACCCAGATTCAACAGGAGGTTATCAAAGCATATGGATTCAACAATGAGGGAGAAGGTGAGCTGTTGTGACCTGACAGTAAAACTCTGGTACTTGTTCAGTGGAAAGATGCTTATGTGCTTTTTTTGTTCACCCCCTTCCTTTCACCACCATACAAAAACTATGTTCACCGTTTGTTTCTGGTCGTGATTTTGAGATTTTAATTCATGCTTTTATTACCAACCGCCTGGATTACTGCAACGCACT
>JAOXYM010000024.1:17912485-17923076 GCA_028567055.1 Leptatherina wallacei
GGGGCTTAGACCTAACGGGGCCCCGTAGTGCTCCATCAGACTGACTAAAACCAAGGTCATCTCGTCGCCTGCTCTCTCCGCTGCAGCTTGTGGCTCCATCCCACTATCCCTCTCCTGCCAGCTCTGCTCTGAAAGTGATCCTTTGGACAGAGGCCGCAATTCTTGACTGTCCAGGCCGAACGGGGCTTTGTCCTGTCGGGCAGCCGCATTGCTCACATTAGTCTCTGAAGAGTTGCTGCTATCTACGCTGATCACTGCCCACTCCGAGGGAGCAGGCACTTTCTGCGTCCAGTTTGCTATTGGGGAGGTGATGGAGGGGGTGGTGCTGCCGGCCGGTGATGAAGTCTGTGTCTTATCAGAGGAAGCTGCAGAGGCTAAGGCCATGGCAGCCAGCTCCGCCTCCGATGGTGAGGTAGGAGGTGTGTGGTAGAAATCTAAAGGGGAACCTGAGAGCAGAGGATAAAAACAGATCAAAAGAGGAATCTGCCAATATCTGGCGCAATAAAAACATTAACGTTGAAATATGTGCTAAGCCTCTCTTCTTTTTCCTCGATGCAGATGTAAGCCCTCAGTGTCCACTCCCTTATTTACTGACCCGGACTGACTGATGCAGCAAAAAGCCTCTCCTGCCAATATCTTTGCAAGCACTGCCCCCCCCCCCATGTAGCAAGATACAGGGAGAGAGGTGATATTCCCTAATCTCCTAACAGCTTCTCTTACTGCAACCAGAAAGGGGTTACATTCGTTATTAGACCTGACAGAATTCTGCAGAACATGTGAAGCTCTAAAAAGGGAGAAAAAACTATTTCTATGAGAAAAAAAAGGTGATTTCACTGGAGTTTTATCATTTGTGTGGGACCTGATCATGAAACATATCCTGTCTCATTTACAGATGAAACTAATGTTAAAGCAACTCTGTAGATCATATCCAGTTTATAGTGTACATATGTTGGCAGGCTACACAAATCTCCAGCTGTTCTTTGAAGATCTTTTTATTCTTCCCCTCCTTGCCCTTGTACTGTAGTGAAAGATTCTGCAGACTCATCATTTCCCTGGCAGCTGCATGATGTAGTCTGCCCAGCTGCAGCAAGGGAGTTATTCTCATCCTCCGGCCTGAGCCCACATCCTGCTCCCTGACAGCCGAGAGACAAAAACCAGGGCTGCATTTTAAACAGCAGAAAGTGAGAATTAAAACATGCGAGCCACTGATCGGTGCCTTCAGCGGGGAGAAAGACTTGTGAGGCTGAACACAGCACAACTGAACCAAATACAGCTGGTGTGTGAGGGTTTGAGCTGAAAGGTAATTAAAGTACTAAGGAAGTCAAAAGTCTGACGCAGCTGGATTTAACTTTTGCAGAGTTTTCTAGGGTACAACTTGCGATTCCCTCTAAAGCAGATTCAGCACTTTTGAGGCCCCAAGAAATGTTTCTGTGATCATCCAGATACCTGATACCAAGATATAATTGGAACAAAAGGGTGTCTGTAGTCTCCATTTTACCTTATAAACTGATATACAGACCATGTCAAATGATTTTAGTTAAAGCTGAATTAATGAAGCTTTTACAGCCTTTTAACCCTAGAACACTAACGTTGTGTACTCTACCCATTCAAAACCAATGTAGCATGGGTGAAATATACCCACCAATAGTGTTCTATGGTTAAATTAGTAGACTTCAATTCATAAAATGTTTTTGCCGCTGTTGCAGTAGCCCACGCCACTCTCTTTTGTATAAATAAATGGTTAAGATATGGACTGTCACATATGTTTAGTGTGTGCGTTAAAGCTGCTGTTTCTAAACAAACTGTTTCATGGCATTTTTCTGAAGCTTTGGAAGTTTTTTTTTCCTTAAAAAGGGTCCTGCTTTTCTGCTACGTCAAGAAAAAAGAAAACTTCAACAGATTCCTGTTGTTGTTTTCTGGGCTAATCAGTTCATTTTCTTTTGGAAAGGCAGACATTGAACACTGAAAGGAGGCAAAGAGCTCTATCTTATATCCAGGAGGGAAAATGATCTAAAAATAGTGTGCAGATTAAAGACAAATGTGAAGTGATGCAACTTCGAAATGGTGAAAATATCAACCAGTTGGACAAAAATATAATTCATCAATAGGCTGCACCTTGCTTATTTTATCATGCCATATGCACAGTGAGTGTTGTACCTGTGGAGACGTGGATTTCTTTTCCATTATGGTTACCCATGATCCAGTAGAGCTAGGTATGTGGACAGGTTATCCCAGTTGTCCTTCACTGCCTCCTCTGTCTTGAGAGGCTCCTCTGCTGCTTGGACAAGGAATTAAACGTACATTAATAACTTGTGTTTATTTCTTTTGACTGGCCAGTTATTTAACACTCTTGAAATAATACAACATTATGGTGGACAAAAAGAGTCAGGCAATGTTTTGAAATAGGCTAATAAATAAATAAAATTCATCTGAGATCAAATCCTATAAATAAAATCCTGCAATTTTATGTTAACAAGGTCTAACAGAAAAAGGAAAATCGCTCAAAACGTGACAATATATTGTTGCACACTTGCAATATTACCAGATTAATTCGGCATGCATATGATGGCTTAGGAAGCTATATCTGAAGGTAGAGTCACCTTTTACAACTGAGGAGCACAGCTGTCCTGTAGCCACCATATTATCCCAGCCAGGATGGGCCCACCGGGACAACTGACTACAACCTAAACTATCTTACTGTTACATATACGTCTGGCTTGATTAATGGTTAAACGTGTGTTTAATACATATTAAGATTTTAGATTTTTTTCCCCTGTCCCGCGCATTCCCGTTTCTAATAAACCGCTTTAACCGCATGGCTGGTAACTGAAGTTTGGTTTTATTCTAGTCAACAATAGCTTTTCAGGGGAACTGGCAACATCTCATCGATGCGTTTAGGATGTTGCAGGTGTTCCGTTTAGCCAGCCGCCTTCTACACACACACGCACACACGCACACACACACACACACCATAATGCCTTCAGTTTCATTCATGCTACCTGCTCAGCCAGCCAGCTGGAAGCTGTTTAGTTCGGTCTCCGGCTGTCCGGCGGGGTTCCTCTCCGCTCGTCTGGACCTCCTGTCCCGAGTGTCCTTCGTCGCGTATCCAAATTCACCGGTAGACACAGGTCGACTCAGAGACAGCCATGTTCTCCAATAAATTCAAACCACAGGGCGATGGAAAAGGCAGACACCATGAATAAGTTGAATCCGGTTATGAGCCAACTCCGCTCCTTCGCCTTTAAATCCAATGCGACAAAAAGAAGGAGGCAGAAACAAACTGGTTGCGCAGCAGCTGCTCGTTGCATGAACGACGCGGAGATTCATTCTGGCATTATTTACAACCGTGTTTAAAACACTAACTAACCAACAGGATGGCGATTAAAATAAGCAACTAAATACTGAAAGCAGACAAGGAATAAAATGCAGTTACCGAGCACCGAGACTGAAGAGAAGTCACACCGGCTGGAAGTTAATTATCTTTTGGTTAACGCAGGTGTGGCGGGGAGGTAGCAGGTTCTCCACTCCACACAGTCTGTTGGGTTATCACGTCACATTGAATCTGTCAGAACTCACAGGATTGAACAACAACAACAACAACAAAAAAAAAACAGCCAATATGTAGGCACAACTTTTCTCATTCCTCCATAAAGTCAGAGACAAAGCTGCAGCGAGGTTACTCAGACTAGGGGTCTCTGGATAACCTGAGTAAACAGCTTCTGTACCAATAAAAATACCAGACATGCTTGAATTTCCCGCCTATTTCAGGAATTATATCTAACAATTGTATTTTTCTCTAAATGTTGTTTTCCTAAGAGGTTTTAGATATAAGGCACCGAGCTTTTCAATCTCTTCGAAGCTAGTGACGTAAATTTGAGTACAAAGACAATGGGATATCAGAGGGAAATGTAAATACAGACACCATAATTAGTAAGATAAAGTAAAAATGAACTAAATCACAAAATTAGAATTTGCATTATGGCATCCACAGAGTTGAGGGGACTTTGACACAAATAAGAAGAAACTGGAATTACATGCTTCAGGAGTCACAGCTGGAAGATTCAGATTAAAGTTATCAGGATAAAAAGAAAAGCTGTCAAAAATACTATCATATTAGGATAATTACAATTCTGTATGACAAGAGTGAAGTGCTTTAAGACAACTTTAAGTTAGCTGTCGCAGAAACAAAAACAGAAAAGTATTTTTATCTCATATCTTATCCATGTATTCATTTAAATCTAGGATGCTAAATAAACGAGGTAGGCCGATGATAACGGAATAAGTTACATTTTTTAGCAACATAAAAAGAGACAAGTTTTTATTTATAAATTAGTAAAATGCAGGTTTTATTATGCAACACAAATAGAAGACTACTAGAAACGATCTAAAGCAGATTTTGAGTTGGATCATTTCAGAACCATGGACAGAGCACAGTAGAAATGGTAGTTTCTGGCACCCTCCAGTGGCCATAATTAGAAAATACAGAACTTTTAATGTAAAAAAAAAGAAAAAGAAAAAAAAGAGCAGTCCATCTTAATATGTGAAGTAGGCCTACAGTTCTTAATTTTACTCGTGTATTGGCAACATAACTTACGTAAAAAAAAAAAAAAACTTTCCTCGCCACTCTTGCGGGACGTGAAGGTGACTCGATTCAATAAAGAAAATAAAGAAAAGAAGCAAAACGGATATAAAAATGTCATCCGTTTAATAGAAAAATCTGCGTTTGTAAAAAAAATAACCCAACCAGTAAAAACTCATGTGACGGTCATAGTAACAAAATGTTCACGGTAACAATTTGTTACTGGTTAGAAAACTTGCTCATCGTCCTGCTCCATTAACCTGCGACAGACATTGAGCATGCGCACTCTAAGTGGCAAAAACTGTACCTCACCTTAGTGAAATGAAGAACATTTAAAGAGCTAAATAACCATCCATCCATCCATCCATTTTCTGCACTTAATCCATGCAGGGTCGCGGGTGGGCTGGAGCCTATCCCAGCAAGTATCAGGCGAGAGGCAGGGTACATCCTGGACAGGTCGCCAGTCTGTCACAGGGCCGAGCTAAATAACCAATTTAGCAATTAAAAACGTAAAAATATATCACTTGTTTGGAGGTTGAGGATGATGAATGTGGGTGTTTAAAGTGGGTTTATCCTCCTTTATATGGTTGATTATATAATAGCAGATGGCTAAAATAATGCAGGAGTCTTCAAAATAGGTTTTTAAAAAATCCATACAAAGTTGTTTATTTAACCTTTAAGACAATAATATTTCCCTCAGTATAACTAAAATCACCCATGCCTATGAATGTTAATATGGTTGGACTGAAGTAACACAGGATTGTTTTTATTATCATTTATTCACTGTTCATACTAAATTCAGAATGATTTGAAATATGAACAACAAAGTATAATCTTCTGATCTTTGCACTGGGTTCTCTGAATAAAGAGAAATTGCATGTTTCAGCTTCTGGCTTTTCTAACCCTGTTCTCCATGACCTGAACTCCTTAAACAATTCAGAATCTTAGCAGTCAGTTTCACCATGTCTCTGCACATTAAACCCACTCACTTTTATTATCATAAACATAATCTTAAAATACTTTAAAACAAATGTATTTTTCTACAGGAATTCATTGAGGACAGTAAAAGAAAAGATCAATGAGTATTCACAAGACTCATTTATTCTTATTCTTTTGCATTTTTGCTTCATTGTACCTCCACAAAGGATTTTAAAGTGATCAAGATATGAAATTTTAGACTTTCAGCACTGAATAAAGAGGTGCTAAATGTAGAGTTTGCCTGCTGAATGTCAATTTTAAGAAATGTTTCTGAGCTGAGTTTGTGATTTAGCAGGACACTGCTGCTACCTTATGACACAGCAGTCTACCTGCACCAGCCTCTAATGACAGCTAGAGTAAGTTACCTTGCCCAGGGGCACTTCAGCAGCCTAGGGATAGTTGAGGATCAGGATGCATTGCTCTTATTCCCATACCTTACAAATGTAACCTCAAAAACCCACAGCTGAGGTAGCAAAATCAGACAAATCCTCATCTCTGCATCGTTTGTGGTATTCCTTCTATAAACAAATCCTACTTTTTAAGAGATTGTGATTGAAACTGTTAAAAAAGTTATTATTTTATATATGTTAAATTCCAGTTACACCATGAACACCTCTTGTTTACATCCAATTATGACATAGGCAGGTTATTTATGTACACGTGTCACTGAGAATATCTATTACTGGAAGTAAAACTATTGAATGAACCTGACAGATTGTATATGAAGCAGTATATTACCAATTTATTGTTAGTTTATGATCAGTCACCAGTGACATGAACATATTGCGGTCATTCATTAGAGTAGTGTCACTTTAAATCATGCAGATGTTAGTGTAGAGTACAACAGGGAGTGTGAGATTTATTTATCTTTTTTTCTTATGATGACTTTTTGTGTTTGCATTGAGAAGTTTCGTGTAACGTTATGTTTCTTACGTCGGATCAATACTTGGCTTCTATAGGTGCAGACTTTGTAAAAATGGCGTCTGATTTAGGCTGCCTTCATAACAGCAGCAGGGCTCTCAGTGACCACAACATTAGTGTTTTCTAAGTCACCTCCTAAGAATGAAGTCTGCTGCAGCATCAGGACTTGCGTCGGACAGGAACGCGCATACAAGCCGCCTTCATCATGGGAAACTACGGCCGCTCTGCAGCAGATGTTTCTAGCAATGAATATTTTTTATACCAGGGGGACATGATCGCGTTTCATTTATCTCTCTCCCATTTGCTCTCGAAGAAGTGACCTTCTGTGAGGCGGAAGATGTCAGCGCTGAAAAAGGTACGAACGAGGGCGCGCGGTGTTCGTGCATGATCCGAGCTTGCGACGCATCTTGTGGGTTTTTGTTGTTGTTGTTGTTACTGGATTTGGCCTCAAGAGCATCCACATGAGGTCCCATAAAGGTTTTTTATTTCACCCATCTGAAGTCAGCGTGGTGCACCTGACCGTGCACGAGTGTAAGTGTAGCCTACATTTCTACAGAAGAAGTTCTGCAGAGCGGGAATGAGTCACTCACTTGAATAATTTTCACTTCTCACACCAATCAATCAATCAATCTCACCATATGATGCACACAGTGTGGGAGAGGTGTTGTGAGAATTAATACAGTGCATGTGTTTGGAGGTGGAGGGAGGGCGGGGTGGGGCTGAGTGGGGGGGGGGGGGGGGGGGGGGGGGGGGGGGGGGGGGGGGGGGGGGGGGGGGGGGGGGGGGGGGGGGGCATTCCTGTGTACGAACGCCCACTTGTTCCCATTGTGCTGTTCTCCTCCATTCAGTCAATGTGAGTCTGTGGAGTGACTCAGCTGTAGTGTATTATATCTGTCATCCATCTTTTCATCTGTCACAGGTGTTACCATGGCTACTACAGACTCACTGCTGTCTTTTCTTTGAGAAGGACTCAGGTAAGTGGTGCCAGAGGTCAGTAGTAAATTAGTTGTAATGTGGAGATGTTGAATTCATTCATTCATTTTTTTTTTTACATTGAACGATCTGACAATAGCAGTGGGTATGAAGGAGCATACCTGGTGATGTCATGAGGCTTCTCTTCAGTTGTAGTGTTAAAATCATTCAGAAAGGTTCGGATGGTTTATATTTATCAACAGCTAAAACATAACTGCATTTATTCAACCAAGAAGCGTTGTCTGGATTCCTCTTGTTACAAACATCTACTTACGACCTACACAGATCTAGCCACACTGATGCAAAGCTTAGACCACTTATTAAGCAGCTACTAAGTTACTATGTGAAAGGACTACATTATTGCTGTCCATTTAAGTTCCAGATATTCCCAAAATGTCAACAAATAGTTTAAGTGTAATTCTACACTTTTGTCTTAGCAAGTATAAATTGCTCTATGATCATACGGATGATGATCCATCCTTATCTCTGATGCTCTTTTGTAGCTTCAACACACCAGCTGATCTTTGGTTTTGCTGTAAATCAGCCCTATGCTGTAAAACGGCAGCTTGTAATATTTGCGGCAACCTGACATGTTTGACCCAGGAACAGACTCTGATCAAAGAGTAAATATGAATTGTGGAGGGTTAGCCACTATTCGATGTGTCAGAATGGTAAAATATTTATGCATCGCTGTTACAATGAGGGATGTGTAATTTAATAGGCTACACAGGCCTACAGCTTGAGTATGTTATTGAACTGCTAACGATGTGTTGCTTGTATTAGATCAGCCTCTTCTGCAACTGCCAGCTCAGATAAGTCCCACTCACTAAGTTGGGGGGTTATTCTTTAGTTTAGCTGTGAATGAAACCCCAAACTGTCATTGATTTGAAGAGGAAATGCTCAGTTATGATGCTGACTACTTATATCACTCACAATATCTTTAGAATATTGATTGATTCAATCAATCCAACTTCCTTTTCAAATAAACCCGTGTAATCATAAATAGAAGGTAGAAACAAGTGTGAGTGGAGGTTTATTTAAGAAATTAACTGATTATATCGTAGACCTCATTCATCTTTTGTATATGTGCATTAGATCTGAGCTTGGCTTCATCCCTCTAATTCAAAGGTAACAAATTATTCAACATGCACAAATGCACCCGCAAACTAAGACCCACTGGGGGAGTTTTGGGATCATGGAAGAAAATTCTATGAAGAGCAACACACTTCCAATAATCTTGAGAATTCCCACCAATGATTTACTTTTCAAAATGACAGTATGTAACTATTAGAATAGCACAGCGAGCAGTTATTTATGGGAACAACACAGACATGGACAGCCATGAACATTCCCAGGTATTTGTGTGACAGTTTTTACGCAACATGTAAAAACTGCACACAGAAAGACTCCAGCTGAGATTCAGACTATCTTGCCATCAGGTGTCTTCTCTGTGAAACGTTCGACCGCTGTGCCACCCACAGCTTGCTATCAGCTATTAAAGTTACCTTTTAAGCATCAACAGACACAGAGTTGTGTTTCTGGCCATCTAACAAATCATTATGTTTTTTCAAGCATGGTTGGGTACATGCTGTAGATGAGACGTTAAATCTATCGGGATTAGACAATAAGAGCAAAACCATTTATATTGCACGCTTTTTCCCACAGTAAAATTCAAATGAACCATTGTATAAGCTGAGCTGATAACACTGTCCGCTCACAGTGATGAGGAATTATTACCCTTTCCCCTTCGGCAAGCCGAGCTCGTCTCTGTTAAATGTGCAAGAGCCAGCTCTATCCTAAGAGCCTTATGGAAATCTGGCAGATAAAGAGATCAAGCAAACACTAGATGTTGGTTGTGCTGTGATATGTGGAGAATTTGTATATCATCATTAATTAGTCAAACTTTTGATGGCACCTTCTTTCAGTAGAGGTCAGAGCATGGAGAAGCATCCAAGGAAAAAGAGCTGCAGGGGTCTGCTGCCTTTCTCCTAGCATTTTTTTTTGTGGAGGGTTTGCTGATGATCAAACGCTGCCTCACATCAGTGCAAACCTCAAATACTATCACTGCCGCTGATATGCTTTTGAAGCCAAAGGCCAAAAACGAAATCATTAAAGCAAAATCTCACTATTATATATTTATTTCTGTTTTTACCAAAAATGACATAAAGAAGCAGAGACTCGCTCAGTAAAAAGGAGGCTTGAAAACAACACAAAATACAAACTACATGCTGTGTTTCAATGAAGCCGTCATTGCTGCCCCCTCCATGTTTAACACATGAAAATAAAGCTCACTTTATTGAACACGATGATCGTTTTTTTTCCGTCTTGATCATGAGGATTATTCTTTCAACATTCACTTGTCCAATATGTTTGTGAACATATTTGCCTACTAACTGCGCTACCCATCACATTAAATATGCCAACCTCCTGAAAACATCTGATTCTGCCTAATGTAGTGGCCTATTCTTATGATGCAAGACTAAAATTTATACTGTATATGTATCTGCAGATGCATAATTGGTGAATGAGTTCATTTGTGACTATTTTAATAGACGTGCTCGCCACCTGTCAGATTTGCTCATTAATAATCATCCTGCGTATTTAGCATTTTCATCCAAACATCAATTGCTATTTTGTTTCTTTTATTATAGCACTGTTTTAAACCACAACCTCCACCTGAAAAACAATAACAACAACAACAAAAAAAAAAACAATCATGTGTGTTAATCACATTCTAAAAATGTCTTTTTATTCTACAAATGGGCTGACGGTGGAGTTTCAGCCCCGCCACACATGGAGATTATCAGCGAGTTAATCATGTGTAAGGTCCTGCTGTGATTTTGCAGGCTTTGTCAGCACAAAAGCTCGTGATGAATTGAGCGCAGAAACGGGAACTTCTGTGCGTGTTTGATGTGCTTAACCTAAAGAATTGTGAGAGTTTTATCAGCTTCATCAACCGCCTGCAGAAGTTGCTCTCTATCATTCCTTAGTCATCATTTTCCCAAGGTTGAGGAAGAAAGTTAATGACTGTGGCCGAATCGTTTTAAAGAACATAAAGCAAGAAAGCCAAATATCAGGGGCGGTGATGCCTTTCATGACCTTTTGTCAGAAAAAAGAGCTCAAATGTCAAAAAATGAGTAT
>JAOXYM010000024.1:17923176-17933331 GCA_028567055.1 Leptatherina wallacei
AGCCAAATATCAGGGGCGGTGATGCCTTTCATGACCTTTTGTCAGAAAAAAGAGCTCAAATGTCAAAAAATGAGTATTTGAAATCTCTGTTAGGTCTGTGGGTTTTAAACTAGAACAGGACGTCACCACTAGGTGGAACCGTTTGATAACTTGGTTAAAACTCAGCAACAACCTCGGAAAAAGTCATTCACTTGTTTGGTTAATTTTTATTGCCAAACAGTTTATTTAAACAGAAACAAAATATTGTAGGGATTTAATTCAAATAAATCACCAGGGTACAAAACTAGTCCTTTTAATAAAGAAATCTTTAATTATGATGTGCAAAGAAAAACTCCAATCAGAATCATTTCAGTACATTTTCTGCTCTTATGACCTAAATATCTTCCCATTTCTCACTTTGGTTAGATTTAGATGTTTGTTTTAAGGGTAAAAGCTCTAAGTATAAGGTTCGACAGCTTTCTGCTTTAGATTTGTGGCACATTTAGCTCTTTGTGTCCACATTGATTTAATAAATTCAGATATTAATTTGATCTAGATTTGATGAATCGAGGTAGAAGTTTTCTAATTACATGAACAACGGATAATGCAATCAAGATAGGGACCCGTTTCAATTAACTTCCATTACCAGTCAGTCTAAACATACAGTTGCACATGACTGAATGAAGGGTAAAAAATGTATTTATCACAGGCAACGCTTTAGATAAGTGTTTATTAATCTTCTTAATCTGGCTCATCTTTTACTTACTCTATTTTCATCTAGAAAAGAAGCACTTGCATTTCTCTTGTCTGTATCTCTTGTTTCCAGAATACCAATGAGTCATACATTAGGCCTAAAATCAATACAATCCTTTCCCAATCTATATTTATTTCTCTCTGATTGTCTCCCATTCTTGGAAGAGTTGCTGTGCAGTAGGACAGGGGAGAGGTTGGTGAACAAAGAGGACGTGAGGAGAATGTGAGGATGGTTGAACTTGGATATCAAGTGCTTTGCAAGTAGATGGATTTTAGTTTAGTTTGGATAAGAGGTGGTCTCAGGACTTCCATAGTCTGGCATTGTAATGAGCTTGAAGCTGGTTTTGAAGCAGAGCCATCAGTTCTGACTCGCTGCTCGGTCTTGTTTAACTTTCTCAATGGACTGAAGCATTTAAACACCTGCACATGGCACGAGGAACGTGTCGGATCTCTGTGATGTAAGCAGGATCCTGAAAAGACCAGGAAACGACTCTTTCCTTTTTGGTCAGAGGAGTGATGTCATCGCAAAGAAAAAGCGTAAGTTTAGCTGAGGCTTTATGAAGCCTGGCATTTTAGAATAAAGAGCAGCAGACGTATGAGCAAATGCACCACTCGTAGTTCAAAGATGCAAAGCAGGAAAACAGAGCAACATGTTTGTGACCTGTGATAAACCTTGTCTTGAGAGAAAGGAGTGTAAAGGAAAGGTTTAGAAATAGAGTAATGCAGACAGAAATGCAGAGAGAGGCAGCATGAGCCTGCATGCTGATGGGGATTGGAGCGTGTGGAGCAAGCTGCAGAATCCCGAATCCAGCAGATGGAAACTCCGTGTCCTTGTTTTGTGGTGATCTGTGGGAGCAACATGCAGCTTGCGCTGCTGCCTCGCACTGCTGCAGTGGAGGAGTAAATGCGGAGCCCAACACTCCTCCAGGTGATCCACAGCAGCCCAGCAGACTGCTCCCTCCTCAGCCTTCCCTCTCCTTCTCTTCCTCCTTCTCCTTCTCCACCTCCACCTCTTCCTCCTCTTCCTCCTCCTCCTCCATCTCCTCCTCCTCTTCTTCCTCCTATGTCAGTTCTCCATTCCTCTGAGGGGGTTTGAAAAAACGTAAGAAAGGAACAGAAAAACAGAGGAGAAATCCTGCTTTGCCCTCATCCGTTCTCAGATGTGACACACCTTTGCATGACTGTCAGCTGCTTCCCTGTCATCGTGTGAAGACGCGCCGCATATGTGCTCCAATGTCTTCGGAACATAGACTCACTGCAAGGTAAGAAGACCCGGGCTCGTCAAGAAAAGCATTTAAACTCTCCTCTGTTTTTTACTCTTTCTGGAGACATTTTCAGTGGAGCTGTTCCAGCCTTGCATGCATGTGAATTTAACAGGTAGAAGACAAGTTGCCGGAGCAGATTAGATAACCGGTGTTCCTTGTGATCAATGGGAATCAGGCAAAGCTCTCAAAAGGCACTAACATTTGGCTTCACTTCTGGGGCGAAAGCTCCTCTTCTCCCCATTAATTGCAGCGATATGTTCACTTGTGTGTATGTGAATGTCTGTGTGTAACAGAATCCAGCAGGGTGGGAGGGATTGCTCTTCATCCAGGCTTCTCGATGGGCAGCGAGGGGATTTTTTTTGTCTTGACAGTGTGGCCAAACAGCTTTTCATCGATCTTCTTATGTTCACAAACGCTGACAGTCAGTGGCTTTAAAATAACTGACACCCAGTCTTTTCTTATGATACCAACAGCTGATTATGTAACCAATTTTATGGATTCAGTTTGACTGTACAGGAAGAAAAAAAAATCTCCTCCAGTTAATCTGTTTGCTTTCATGCCTTATTTATAATTAGGAAGTGGGTGAAATGAGAGAAAGGGGGGTATTACAAGGTAACAGCCGGAGGATGGATGAGGACAGGAGAGGATGAGGAGGTGCAGGAGAACTTCCTTCATCACTCTGTGATTTGGGGAAGCTGCTGGCCAACAGATGAATGGTGCAATCCTTCTTGCAGGTCTTCCAATCTGTCAATCACATGCAGGTTTTACTCTGTAAAGCCTGATCGTGTAAGTGACCCTAAGGACGGTTCATCACCTTCATTCTCCAAACACGTAGTCTGTATAATGTCAGATTTATAAGACACGGCGCTGCAGTTTTAACCCCAAATCCTGCACTTTGCTGTTTGACAGGACTCTGAATGAGTGTGTGAGATGTAATCTTGAGGTGTCTTGTGCTCCATCATACTCCTGCCCAGAAAGACATAAATATATGGATCCTGATCTGAAAGAAAAAAATCTCAAAGCACTGTTAACTTTTTTTTCTTTCATTTTTGAAACAATAGTCTAGTTGTCGCTTATAATGGGACTGTGATATTCAACAGAATGAGTCGTACTCTCAGCGGCAGCATTATGAACTTACATAAAAGAGTCCCTCACACTAAACCCTTACAGATATATACATGCATGCAAATACAGTCACACAGCGACTGTGAAGTGAATCAGGCTCCTTTCCTGTGCAGCAAGGTGTCTGGCTGCTCGTTTGTCATGCATGGCATTTGGATTCAGAGGAGGATCTCTGAGGAGCAGCATCTCAGCTCCTCACAGCTCCCAGGCGGCTTTTTCCTCCTCTGATCCTCCAGCAGATACACCCGGATTCTGAAATGCTTCATTTAGCCAGAATAGAAGTGGGAAGCTCCATCAGCAGCCCCTAAAGGCTACGCTGTGTATTACCATGGGAACATGAAAGCGATGGACATCATTACAAATGACTGAATTCTATGTACTGCTATGATGGTTGAAGGAAAAATTTGATGATTTGGAGAAACAATTCTTCAACATCTGGACAGAGCCAAGCTGCTTCCTGTTTCCAGTTGTTACACTAATCTAAGTTAACAATAATACTGGCTTCACTTTTAGTCCTCTAGCAGCATACAAATAGTAAAGTTAATCTTTTTGAGAACAAAATTCTAGCCTTGCTCAGGGATTGGATTTCTTTAGATGTCTTTTATGCATGGCAGGTAAGTGGCAGGGCAAGTTAAGCAGTCAAAACATTTAGATGAAGCCACTGCAGATCATATATTTTCAAGGAAATCAATGAGCTTTATGCTGATATATCTAGTAGAATTATGACAAGGTGAAAATCTGACTCAGTGGAGTGGTAAACCAAGGATGACGGGGGTCAACAATATCCTTTGAAGTCTTCCTCTGAGGACCACTAATAGCTAACCTGGGAGGCTGATCGCTCAAATAATAACCCATGATGTGATTTCATTATAACACAGCTGTTGGACAGTGTTTTTATCAGCTGAATGAGATTTGGATTCATGTCGATGAAACTTGTGTGAAAAATGTTCCGGTCAGTGGGACATGAGTGATGTTCCCAAAGCCTCAGTTTGCTTTTCACAAATTGGTTCCCAGTGGATTTTAAGGAATCATATTCCCTGTTGGAGATGCCAGTCTCTTTTCATCTTTATTCTGTTAACTGATTAGATTTGTGGATATTTATTGATGTCCACTGTATCTTTCCTTCCCATTCATGCAGTATTTTCAAGACTTTTTCTAAAATCCTCCACGTTATTTTTAGTGACCAGGTCATAGGTCAGATTTGCTTTGGATAACTCTTCCATATACAGTAAATCCCATTTGTTCATCAATGAAACGGAGCGAAATTTTTTTAGCTTCTTTACAGTCACATGAAGATTTTTGCCTTTCTGTCAAGAAGTGTTCTGCAAGTTTTTGTTGGTCATCCAGGTTGTGTCTAAAACTCCACAGTTCCCCTTCGCACCTGTTTGATAACAGAAATCAAGAAAGCGGAAATTGCATATTGTTTTTTAGGATATGTCGGATTTGTATGTAGCTTAGCTCAAATGTGAGATCAGTCATTTATTTAGAAAAGCTAATGATCTTTGAGAACATCTAAAAATAAAAACTGAGGTTGTACAAGAGAAGGAGTAACAAAACTTTTGCACAAGTGACAGCCACCGTTATTATTTGTTTTTCTATTTAGAAATAAAAGTGTAATTTATAGAATCTTACGGTTTTTGTCTTTATAGCAAAATCAACAAAAAAAAATCTTTTAAAAAAAGCAATTGATTTGCATTCGTGTTTTCTCTAAAATGGGTAATTTGTTTATTTAGCCCTTGTTTATCTACTTACAGTGTATGTTTTGTTTTGGGATTAAGCCACGCTACACGAAGCTATTGATGGAATCTTTTCTTTGTTTTTCTGTGGAGGTTTGGAGGTCAGGATGGATGGATTAACTTCCCATTAGCTGTCAGGCAGGTTCATTGCCTCGTAACAAAATACAGGGGAATTATGTAAACTTATGAAGTGATGAGACTTTCAGTAATTAAAAAAAAAAAAATTTGGCTGTTTTTATTGTCTTGTCTGCGGTGCTGAAAAGTTGTTCCTGGGATCCCACAATTATCGTGATTCAGATTTCTTTTAGCAGCTCACCTATTTAGATCTCAGAGTCGCAACTTCACATCCTTTTCTATGTCTTGTCATCTTCTATTGTGGTAGTGGCACCATGTTATTTTCACACACTTCACGTCAGTGTCGGCAAATAAAAAAAAAGAAAAAGTGGTGAATATTTCATTCAGATAACATCAGATAATGTGCAGATGACATCAAAAGCAAACACTGTAACCAGACTGTGGCAGATGAGAATCTCTTCTATCTTGTAGAAGCGAGAGCAGGAAATAATTATTAATCCAGTATTTAAAAGCATCATTTTATTTAAAAGTTTATCTTCCTCCTTGACCTGTTATCAGAGTGTTGATGGAGATGCCGTTTGCTCATTTATGTGGAAAGTAAATATCACATTGGAGCGTAACAACAATAATAAATCAACATTACACACATTCAATTTGCAGATCCTTAAACTGCTGCTGTGCTACATTGGTTTGCAACTAGTGTTTCCCCTTTCAGCAGCACTATAAAACCAGATCATTTATGTTTTTATGACTAATTCAATGTAAATATACTGTAAAATGGTGTGATCGTGCCTTGTTTCTTCGATTTATTCTTCTTAAAACCCATGCAATACTAAAAGTGATATAGAAAATAATTAAAACCTTATTTCTGAGAAGCTGGAGATGTTTTTCTTAACTTCATCAGTTTTATTAGTACATTGTGATCATTATTTGTCGCTAGTTTTGTTTCCTTGTCTACAGCACAGTATATCTATATTCATTTGCTGCTGCCGTGGTTCAGTTCCTGCCACAATCATCATTAAGCTTTAATCTCAACTATTTAATCTTAACAGTTCCTGGGCATCTGATGTTAAATCCTGTAACTAAACAGGCAGAAGCTGGATGGAAATAACCAGAATTCCAGTTTTAATCCCTCCGAGTACAATACCATGTTAGGTAGCAAGTGAAGCAGTGTGGGTGTATGAGTGAGTAGAAGAGTGAATATGGAGCATTCAGAGGAGTGAGCTGGATATGGCCATCAGAGAACAAGACTGATATCGCTAGCAGCGTTTATTGAATCGTAATGAGGATATTTGTTCTCTTTTGGCCAGTTTTGATCTGGATGAATGGGACCACACAGCCAACAGTCCCAGCATGAACAATTAGCATTACCTTGAGTGTTAAAAAGAATTATGTGGCTGGATCTTGAATTTTTTTGAAGCTTATATAAAATGTGAACAACCTCTTTGTCACTAAATATCAGCTTGAAACAGCGTCAGAAAAAGCCTCCTCAGCACTATGATGCGTCTTGTGGTGCACGGCGTACAGTGAGAGCCACTTTCAGTCTGTGGGATTTTGAAGGGCACCGACAGCTAATTCTTAAAAATTCCTTGAGTTTATTTGAACAGAATCCCCCTGCTTTTTTGTTTTACATCTGTGTGCCATCAATACTTTCAGATCTGACTCAAAATGTCCCCCTTTTCAAGTGAGTTAAATGTGAGGTGTCTGCAGGAAAATCAATGATGAGCAACAATGACACTGCATCAGTGAGGATGAATATCACACAAAATGCATTGATCACCCAGAGGATAGAATCATGTGTTGAAGACCACTAAGCTATCAGGAGTGAATTACACTCTGAGCATGAGGAAACCCCCTTATCCAGGTGTGTTTGTGCATGCATATGATAGATATGAAAAAGCCATTGCTATTAATAATGGAATCAACTGCTTGGTGTGTGGTGTGGTTTGGCTTCCCTAATGAGGACTGGATTCATCCTCGGTCTCTGACAGTACACTGAGTGGGATATGCTGCTCTCTAGCCTGTTTCCATGGAGATAGTCAGGAGCTGTATCTTTTTTCCCCCCCCTTCTGCTGTACATTCCTCTAAACAGTGCTTCTTCATAAGATGGATCTGGGCCAGAGTGTGTATGTGTGTGTGAGAGTGGGATTTAACGGTGTGTTAACAGGCATACAGATACGTATGGTGCCATTGACGGATGTGCTTGTGCTATTGTGTTAGTATTAAGTGTGTATGTGTGTGTGCTAGCACCACTAGCAGTGTGATTGGACAATGTGTAATACTGTCTTCTGGTGTGTCTTGCTAGTAGTAGCTGCTAATCTTGAAGCTCAACTGTAGCAAATGTGCAAGTGTGTATGTGTTTACCGAGTTATGGAGGCCGAATTGCACTTTGAAAGCTACAGTAGTTAGTGTGAGCATGTGCATGTGGTGAGTCAGAGAGACAAAGAGCCACCGAGTGAGATGATTGAGGGGGAGAGTGATAGGTTAGCACGAGAGAAACAGAAAGTGAAAAGACAAGATGATGAAACGAATATGGAAAATAACTGTCAACTGTAATCTGTGGACTGTTTTATCTTAATGGGAAAAAAACCTACATTTCTATGGGCCATACGGCATGTGCCATTTTAGGTATGTATGTAGTCACAGTAAGATTCGCCATGGGGCTTTAAAGCCAGAAACAGACTCGTGGTTCTTGCTTACAGGGTGACAAAGGTGACAAGTGATTCCTGCACAGACAAAGAGGGCACCGCAGGGACGAAGTGTGTCCAAAATAGTTGCAAAAAGGATCTTTCTGTCTTGACAGAATGATTCAGTGTTATCCTGAACAGAGAGTCCCGGCTGTATGGTGGTCAGGGCAATCCCTGTAGCAACAAGATTTCTAATCCTGACACTCTTCTCTATCAATAGGCAGCCTGTCTTTCTCTGAGCAGTAAATCTGTTCTTTGACTCATTGACAGAATCTGGTTACTGCCTGGTTCTGATGAAAGATCGTGTACATCCTTAAACGAGGCTATAAAGAAATTTCTTTTTCCATCATTACTTTATTGCTTCATCAATTGCTTTTTTGAGGCAGTTGGAGCAGCAGAGAAAACTGCTGCTTTACTTTTTATATAATTTTCAAATGGACTTTAAGATTTTCCCATCAAGGTCCTCATCGCAGTTGGCTTGGGTTCGAATACTAGCCTGGAGTTCTTTGCGGCATGCCATCCACCTCTCTCCACCCACTAGAGCATCCTCAAAAATAGAGAATTTTTGCATTAAAAAATAAGTTTCGGCCACAACAGCAACTTCCTCCTTATGCTGATGGGATTTTGTTATTGGTTGGCATCCCGTTCCTCAATCAGGAGTTGTTGGTCACTCTACAACTCCGTTACTCGAGGGCCACTGTCCTGCAGGTTTGAGATTTTTCTCTGTTCCAAATCAAGTGGAT
This sequence comes from Leptatherina wallacei, assembly GCA_028567055.1. Taxonomy (NCBI): domain Eukaryota; kingdom Metazoa; phylum Chordata; class Actinopteri; order Atheriniformes; family Atherinidae; genus Leptatherina; species Leptatherina wallacei. The sequence goes on from JAOXYM010000024.1 coordinate 17,931,537, forward strand.
CCAACAGCTTGTTGTCAAGCTCTGTACAATGACCTACTAATTTGAATCATGTGTGTTGAACCAGAAAAATGTCTAAAATCTGCAGGAAAGTTTGACACCCCTGCTCCACACCCACACCACTGTTCAATTTTGGTTGAAGTTCAGGACGACAGGCAGGCCTTTTCATCCTCACTACCGAATTCTGGAAATAATTTGTGATGATCCTGGGGGTGAAATGTTGTCAACTTCGGTTCCAGGATCTCAGATGTCTATCTATCAATTAGATGCCAACCAGTTGCCAGTTATTTATCTGTGTCTGACACTCACCTGGAAGCACTGAGAGCTCTAAAGAAGGAAATACCAACAGGAGAATATTGCAGGGGATTTTGGCAAATTATTTTGCTGTCTTGCTCATTCCAAAGAAGCACAATCCTTAAGTTCTGCATTCTTGTAAAGGAACTAATCCGGTTTTCCAATGAAATATACACCACCACCAAATGGTATTATCAAAGGACAGAAATAATTGGCCAAACACAGATTTTCTTACTTTTTCTGCTTTGTTTATGTACATTTTACATCACATGAATCAAACATGTCCTCTTTTTTAAAAGTTGCATTTAACAATTCAGAAACATAATCAACTAGTTTTAACCGGTAGGCCACCATACATGAAATGGATTTTAGTGTGTTTCCTTGGCAGTGTACAGTGAGCGTCTTCATGTGAAGCAGATAATAGGATATCCTGAGTGCAGGGTTAGCCAGAAAGGAAGCTGGGGGGCAGCAGTCGTCTCAACCTCACACTCTGGAGAGTTTGTAGGATCAGTACCCATCAGTGTATGTGTGTGCAGACATTAAGGATAACATTACCACATCCGTCTGATCCTTTGCAAGTGCCGTGGTACCTGCTGTGCGTTAATGGCCGGAGTGCTCTGAATCACACTGGGCAGCAGAGGCTGCCAGGTGTTGCTTGTCCACACAGGGAATTCAGACTGCTAATACTAATGTGCTAAACCAGTGTCCAGTCAGGCCAAAGGGAACACCCGAGTACCACAGACAGGATAAAACACGGTCAGGGCATGGCATGGCAGGGGTGAACAGCTTAACTGATGTACCCAGCTGCAAGCTCACATGCTCCTCATCATGCTTTTTTTCTGCATCATGTACATAAACATGTGAGCATAGCTATATAGATTATTCAAAGAAGGGTTATACAGGTGTTCAGCCAAAATACCATTAAAATGCAGACATCTAAGGAACAAAAGTCTTGTGTGACATCTGAATAACATACATTTTTTATCCACTCTTACTTAATTTCTTCAGTGATAAAAGGGACATTTATTCTAGTTTAAGTCTGCTATCCATATTTTTAGTACTTGCCTTATGACAAACAAAAACACAAACCATTCTTTTGACTTTTAGATCAAGCTGGCAAATCTCTAACCAGCCTTCAATGAAATGGCTCTGCCCACTAAGAAAGAGGTTTTTACTTGACTGTTGCAGGCGGCTGGTATTCAGCAAACTCAGCTTGGCTGAACTGTAAACACTTGGCTCATCAGCACAACTTAAGCATGAAAGCAGAATATTGTAGCTCACTGTTTAGTCCACTTACCAGTTTGTTCATGTTTAAATGATGGTTCTTACAATAGACATGCATGAGTTGGATTTTATTTACCGCAGCTCTGGATAAACTGGTGAAAACAGATTTTTTATCAAATAAAATTCTGAACCTTTTCTCTCTCTCTCTCTCTCTGTGTGTGTGTGTGTGTGTGTGTGTGTGTGTGTGTGTGTGTGTGTGTGTGTGTGTGTGTGTGTGTGT
>JAOXYM010000024.1:17952907-17966064 GCA_028567055.1 Leptatherina wallacei
GCCAAGATTTAAATGATATATCAGAGAATTGTTTAAGATTGGGAATAAAGTGCATAATATGTCTCCTTTAAGTGATATTGGTAGCTGAATGGCAGTTCAACACAAAGATGAGCAGTACAGTGTGAATAAGGTCACTAAAAGGTTTTTCTGGGTTTTTCCTTTAAATGATTTATTATGTCTGGAGATTTAAGTTTCCATCTTACTGGAATTTATTTCTGTTATTGGAGGTAAAGTATGCAGTTCAGAGGAAAGGGAACCATAGCAACAGAAAAAACAAGCATGCTACAAATAGCTAATTGAATTATTTTCAACAATTTGACAATGATTTTGTATTTCATCCTTCTCACTTGCAAAATGTTCTATGCAGCAGATTTACATTAAAGACTACATACTGACAAAGTGTGTTACCAGAATATGTTGCTCAAATCAGCTCCTGTTTAACTGTCTGTTATCCAGGTATATGGCCGTCTAACCCTCCTCACATGTCAGAGCAACAGAACAAATGTGTAGCCTTTGTGTATTAAGGTCTTTAGTTACACTATGTGTGTGTTTGACTTGATGCACATCAAGGTATGTCCACTTTGAGAGTCACAACACAGTATGTGTAACAAATCATGGGACCTGGCCATCAAAGGCTTTCTGACTGTCTGAACTGCCACCACGGTGACAGATGGACCAATGTGGCAAACGGCACAGCACTGCTTTAACCAGCAAAACAGTGCTGAGATTGCATGAAATGAGCATACTGTATATCTGGTAAGAGAAATGGAAAGCAGAGTCTTATTTAATGGGAGGGATTCTATTCGCTTTCTGCTCATCATGAAAATTGAAAGGAAATTATTATACAAAATTCAAAACAAGTCAGTTGGATAGAGAACCCTCTGAGGGAGACCATCCATTATCCATTCCCGCTTTATCCAATTCAAGTCTTGCAAAGGGTGCTGAAGCCTATCCCAGCTGCCATTGGGCAAGAGGCAGGGAACACCCCTGACAGGTCATGAATCCATCACAGGGCCAACACAGAGTTAAATGAGACAAACAACCATGCACACCCAAACTCACTGCTGGGGTCATATTTTAATCACTAGTTAATCTAATATGTATGTTTTTTGGATGATAGGAGGATGCCACAGTACCACATAGAGGAAGCTATAATGGCATGAGGAAACATGCAAAATCCCCAGAGAAAGAAGGAAACTGAGGTTTGAACGTTCTTGCTGTGAGGCGACAGTGCTAACCACCACACAACTGTGCTGCCTCAACTCAATCATGGAGCAGCTCTGATGTGTCTAATCATGTGTCACTTTACATTTACTCAGATAAAAGGGTGTGTGTCATACATCACTGCATGATACCTCTTTTGTCTTTAAAGGATAGTTTATCAAAGCCTATTTAAAAGTACAGTGCATTGCTAGTGAAAAACATTGGTTCATTTGTTGTTTGAGAGTATGACAAGCAAGCTACAAGGGAGGCATTATGCATTTTATAGTAACATAATCAGGTATGTATGGAAAAACCTAAACTCACCACGAGTAAACTGTCACAACTAAATTTGGCAAGAAAGTAAAGAAATTGATTATTTCCCCTCAATAACAACAATTCGTGTTGCATCACAAATTGTTGGAAATCCTGATTAGTCACCTTTTGAATAACACAAATGCTTAACTGACATATCTTTGTTGTTTACAGGTGAAAACTACCTCCTCTTGTCAGTTGTGACCTAATTGTTCAGTCAATGGTAACAGGTGAAATTGTGCTACTTGACAGTTATTATCATTAAAGGTCAGGTTCCTGTTTATTCATATAACACATTTAAAAACACCAACGTTTGGCCACACTATTTCAGTCAGACTAAATTTACAGCTGACGAGGAAATAATGAAAAATGATTAAAGCATAAAAACAATGAGAACAAAAAAAAAGGAGACAAAAGCACAATAAAACTAATTCTAAATTTAGATGTCACTCCATTTGAGTTAGTGACTGTAGACTGAATAAGCTCGATTTTCTCTGAGTTTTCTGGATCTTGGAATATCTGAGACTGGTTATGATACAAATCGAGATATATATATAAGAAATCAAAAAAACATTGTTGACATCCATTAAACTTTCATTTCAACAGAGAATATTATCAAATTCTCAAAGAGAAGTAGTTATATTAATCTTAAAACAAAACCGGGATGGAAAATATAAAGATCCTATGTACTTAAAAAACTGGCAACCTTTGACCTTGCTCTTTTGTGACACTCGTATTCTCTCTAAATGCATTGCGTTAAGAATAAGAAGAATAATTGGTAGTATTTTAAATAATGATCAAGTTGGTTTTATGAGGGGGTAGATTTATTGGTGACAATTTGAGACAAATTTGTCATGTTTTTTGTAAGAACCAAGACCCGACATGCCAATCCAGAAAATGACACTTACTGAAACTGAAGGTATACAAAAAGTGTTTATTGCTCAAAACACCATGAGCAGATTCACAAATATTATCCAAGGAAGTTTCCAACAAAGGGTGAAGCAGGCAGCAGTCCTGGACAGCCAGTACAGTTAATCCAACCAAGACAGACAACCATCTGGCACTGAATGATTGTGACACTTGTCCTTATATACTGAAGCAGGAAAACGATGGTGATAGGTTGCAGGTGTGCTGACATGCCTCAGAACTGCTGCTCTGACTCCACCTGGAGGAAAAGAAAGAAAGATAAGTAAAACACAGTAAACGTCCTTTGTCACCTTACTTGTTTATTATATGCATTGAGATTTTGGCAATTAATATAAGAAATGACACAGAAATATCAGGTTTACTTCCCAATGGACAAGAAACTAAGCTGACAATGTATGCTGATGACGCTACCTTTTTCATTCAACCGAATTAAAGATCTCTGGGGGCATTAATAAGGGAACTAACTTTTTTTGTCTTTTTTTTTAAAAACTGTTCTGTTCCAGTTAAATGGTGTAATGGATCAGTGGATATTTTAGGTATTCATCTACCTGAAGATTTTAAAGAAATTGTTGAATGCAATTATTTGAGGAAGTTGGAAAAAGTAGATAGAAGTTTACAGCCCTGGAGGGGAAACTCTAACAATTCAAGAAAAAGTTACACTTATTAATACACTGGTAGTTCCACAGTTTTTCTATTTATTAATGATCCTTCCTTTTCCTAAGCTCAACTTGAACTTAATTAATCATATTAACCCTTTTTAGTTAATCTAATCAAAGTTCTGCCATTTCGTCATACACAAGGATCACTTTCATTGCTGCGTTAAAAGATAGGTGGTTGCCACAGCAACAAGATTTTATCCTATTATCCCTGAAGAATTAGCCAAACTGTGCAACCTGGACTTCTTAACACTTTACTGTGACCTCAAAGACCCCACTGCATATTTGTTTTAAAAATTATTTTCACTAGTAGGAGCGAATATCAGTTGAACCTCATTGATTGTGCGAGTGCAACTGTATGAAGTATTGTGTACACTTGCAGTTGTATATCTGCATCAATAAGTGCTTTAAAGTGTACATTACAGCATATTTGGGGTTTTTCTTATTCAGTAGCTTTTAAAATGGTTTCAGTCACTTCCTATGTTACACTGCTTTGTAAAGTAATCCTGCTGTTTAGTTTCCAGCGAGTATTTCTATCTTTAGTTTACTCTCAGAAGATTTTGTCTTCATCTGCTTCAACAGTGTGCTGTGTCTTTTGTTTTCGTCATCAGCAAAGCAATCAGGAAGAGGGCCTGTCCTACACATTTCATTTGCTTTACATTTGGTTGGCCATCATAAAACTCAAATTCTGACCCTGGCTGCTTGACAACCTGGTGCAGGTTTTCAGGTATGGTGAGGGATTTGTCCTCCACTCCACCCTTCATCACTCTTCTCTCTCTCTCTGCTGCAGCAGGCTCAAGACAGATGGAGCAGAACATGACAAAAAAGCCTAATTAAGAGAGTGGTGTACCTCTGAATTCCCGCACATGGGAGCCATGACAGAACATGTTGGCAGCGAGGAAAAAGAAAAACATTTCTCAATTTGCATCATCCATCTTTTCTCTCAAAGGGCTTGTCTCTTACAACAACCTAGAAGCCTTGCAATAGAGTTAGTGGTTAATAGGCCATTTAAATGTATGCATTTTGTGTTACTTCAATTGCAGTCAGTGCAGAACAACATGAAAATTCCTAATGAGTTACACAGTTGAATACATTTACAAGCTGGAGATTATTTGAACATGGATCAAAACATGGCATTCTGCAAGAAATACACATCAAGAGGTTATAATCTTTCCCTGATAAGTGGGTTGGGCTTTGCAAAGAACCAGCAACTCCCTAGTTACCTCCGCCAAGGCATGGAGGTTATGTTAATGGCGGCATACATTTATCTGTCAGTCTGTCTTTTAGCAACATAACTGAAAACGTAATAGACAGATTTTGATAAAAATTTTCAGGAAATCTCCAAATTGGTACATAAGAACAACGGATTACATTTTGGGGTCACTGTCTGTATCCAGACATGTTTTTAAACACTAGAACTGCCAACATTCCAATACCCCTAAGAACCACCAGAGGGGGTCATTTTGACACCCTGCCGACGCAGCATTAAAAAAAAAAAGGCAATTTTTTTTTTATTCTTTCAATCTTTCATAACAAAGAGCATGATGCCAGCAGAGATTGATTTATTGTATCGCATGTGAAGAGTTCAATAATGAACGCAAGGTGGGTCATTCTGGCATTGATGCAGCTCCAGTAGAGGACGTATGATTCAGAGCAGCAATGTCCAAAACGTTATAAAACACTGCACCAGGCACATCTTTTAGTTACAGCTCCAGATGAATATTGCCTCAGCATCTTGCAAGAGATGTCTACTCTTCATTCTTCTGCTTCTGTTAATTCTTTTTAATTATGTTTTCCACTGCATAGTTTGTCTGTCTGTCTGCCTGCCTGCCAGTCTGTCTGTTAGCAACATAACTCAAAAGGTTAAGGATGGATTTCGATGAAATATTCAGATCTCAGAAATGGAATAAAAGGAACAAGTGATTACATTTTGGGGGTGATCTGGATCAGCATCTGGATCCAGGATTTTTTCTAAGGATTCTTTACTATTGGAGATGGGGATCATTTTGCCATTACCGCTCCTAACTCAACAGATAATGCCCAGAATGAGTGGTAATTTAAAAAAAAAGATAAACATTGCAAGATGACATCATGGTAGAAATTACATTGTTTGACCCAGATCATGTTGATATTCTGGATCTGCTGACACAGAAGTTTCAAAATATAGTGGGTTCTAGGTGGGCTGTTGGGCCTTTTGGGTTTATGTATTTCCTTTTACTTTTCACTTGCTGTGCAAGATGTTACAGCATCCCAACATAATGATTGGTATATAAAAACATAAAGCATTGTCTTATCAGACACATTTTACACAGCCAGGAAAAATAGCAATAGTCAGTGGTATTAATAAGATCTAATAACATATTTAAGAACACCCTGACTTTTACTATAATCTTTAGCAGTGGGATTCAGTAGCATTCCCAAAGACACTTCCATAAGACAGCTTCGGAGGTTGGGACTTAAGCCAGCAACCTTTTAATTTAAACTTACTTCAATCAAGTGTTGAAAATTAAACTGAATGCCACTGGCCCTGTCCACTCTGCCCACAACTCCTCAACCGCTGGCTGGTCTGAAACCAGAGACAGTCCTCGCTTCACTGAACAGTTTTTCCTCACACAGTCCAGTCAATGGCCCTCTTGGTATTTATACTCGGACAATGATGTTGGTCCGATTACATGGCCAGATCGAGCCATAACCGCAGCTTAACTCACTTACGCACATAACCACAGTCAGTGTGTCCTTTGACAATCCAAAATTTGTATTTGTTCGCCTGGAAATGTCTTGTATGCATTTTTTATACTGGTGGAAATACCCTCGAGTAACAACCGCTAACACGTAGCGTTTGAGTGTAACATAAAAAATGTTTAATCAGCATTGAGTCCCACATCAAACAACTCTGCAGTCACAGGTTTTCATGCACAGCACTGATGGGCACATAGCCTGAAAGCACAAGCTCATTTTCACTGAGGATGCTGCCATCAAGGGCACAAGAAAGGGCATAGCTATTTTTTTTCCCTCACAAAAACACACATTTTTGACTGTAAGGGGTCACATGGAGCTTCTGAAACTGATAGCAATGACTCATGAACAAGAAGAGAACAGATTGATCGATTTTACTGTCTGTAAGATGGCCAGCAGCTCACTCTCTGTGCTGTTGTGTGGGGTTTATGTCCGTGGCCTGTTGAAAATAGAAATAAGAGTGGTCTACAACAGCCTGCAGGACAGTGTAATGCTGTTCCTTCATGTTGTTGTGGATATAGGTTCATCTCCTGGGAGACAGTGACCAGTTCTGAACCTCAGAGTACGGAAGGTTTACACCCGATTAAACATGCCACATATGTTGTAATACTGAATTAACTCGAAAAAGCAAGGTAATCTTCCCAGCCAAGGTATTCCACATCCTTATGGCTGAAATGTAAAGTTTTATTTCTCATAATTAATCAGTTGCAGATTGTACTCTTCCAGGACTTATTCAATTTACTACACTTTTTCATATGACAGCTAACATGTATATGTAACAGCTGCGCATTTAATCTGCACACAAACTTTCAATAAACCTGTAAACGCTGATAAAATCTGACATAAGAACCTCAAGCAGCTCATGTGGTCACCAACCATTAGTAGTCAGTAATTATCAAAATATAGTCTGTGAAGTCTGTATAGTCCTTACTTGCTTCATATCTTTTAATGATCCTACAAATCATGGTCATCAGTTTTTATTTTGGGTCAGCAAAATCAGTGAGAGGACAGGTTTGTGTTGAAAAGGACAACAGACTCAATACAAGAAGCAACACCACTCTCCAACCTCAGTCTTATGTCTTATCTGTCACTTATTGGACTTCACTGTTTTTCTTTAACTGTTTGATGTTGCTGCACTTGATATTCACATTAGTTATTTAGTGTCAAAATAACAAGAAAGATCTTTTCCTCTTTTGCTGCCCTTGGATTCAAACTGAAAAGTTCAACCAGAGGTCATAATTATACCCCTGTAATGCTTACTAATAAAGCCGTTCAGGGGAGAATCCATCTGATCTACTACCCAAAATGCATTGAATAGCTCTAAAATGTAATCTGGGATGGTTGAATCTTTCTGCTACATAATGTTGGAGGGTAGCTACTTCAGCTGAGATTCTGGCTTCCATGATTTTCTCTTAATCATGAATGGCAAAGAAACAACTGTGTTGGTATTTATTTTATATGTTAAAGTACTCATTGTTTGTTAATAGGCTGTACTTCAAATAAAGTTTTGGCTAAAGTGTTCCAGATGTTTTAATATTTAGTATCATACAGCCTGTACAAAGTGTAGCCGGCTATAGTTACATTCTGTGGGAGCAGTTTCCATGGAGATGCATCAACATCTTTTACAACACCTGAATGAGGAGAAGCATGATGCAAAACTAAAGCCTCCTACACAAATAGTTTTTTTTCCTATTATATAATCAGCAGTGATATATTTTAGTATACTGCCAAAAATGCTACAAATGTCACTGCATCTAACCAAAGATTTCAAAGGTCCTCCTTATTTCAACTTAAGTTAATGATTTATTTGTCTTTGCATGCTCTGATCTTATCTGTATTGTAGATTTATTGTACATGATACAGGCATGCCCAATGTAGCCAGACATAAACCCAAAGTTAAGGGTGTGCTTCAACTCCATTTAGGACATGATCCAGAGTGTGGGGCACAATGAGCACAGGCATTCTTCTGTGGATGGGGTATAGAGAAGAAACAAAAACTGAGGCTGTGTCCAGGATGTGTGGCATTACTACATCAACCACGTCTGCTAGCTGAGGAGAAAGCAGCACCAGTGGGAGGGAGTGGGTGGATATCAAAAGTTGATATGCAGACTCTGCTGCAAAGCTACATCAAGTGAAGTATGATTTTGTCTCAGTTGCAAGGTCCAGTGCTCTTTCCGCTTATGTAATGTTTGCTGCATTTGTATGTCCAAAAACATAATACCCCTAAGGAAGATTTAATTTTTTTTTTTTTGCTGCAATGCTGATAAAGTTGATCATTTGGTTATTTCATACCAGTACTGTAAAAACTCCTTGGTGTACTCATTATTATTTACACTGTAATATAAATGAAGTTGATACCAAACCATGCCCTCTTTCTGAACCCTAGTGCGGTATTGCATTTATCTTTTCTGAAAGCATCTATTTATGCAAGACACTAATTTAAGACTGTTTATACTATATTTTGGCTGGGATAACCTACTCTCCCTCCCATGTTGTCACCTTGTCACATACTTACACTTGGCTGGGAGCATGCAACAGTTTTGAATGCAAAAGGGTGCCACCAATGCCGGTGAGGTCCCAATTATTGGCAATGTCAACATGGAAAACATCTGCAAAGCTTTCTAAGATAAAATATACTTTGTGTATTTCAACACCTAACCATGATGTTTACCATTCATTTACTGGTTTGCTTTCAACCTTAACATTATTTCATAAGCTGCAATTCTGATGTGGAAACAGTGATGGTGCAGCTTTTGAGACTTTTTTTTATATAGTAAGCAATATACAGAACAGTATAAATCTCAGCTAATCAGCCACATGTAATGTAAATGGGTTTTCTTACCAGGTGGATGGTAGCTTGGATTTTTTCCCAAACATCTGCGGTAAATGTGTAATGTAACGGTAAGGGTTATGAAATAGTCAAGGCAATTAGCTTCTGAAAACAGATGTTTTTGCTCATTGGCAAATGATAACTCAAAGTAACTGTCGAGAGACACAAAATGGCTATATCACAAAATTACAGAAAGTCTGTGAGTGGGACTTAAGCTATACATGATATAAGCAGTTTTGGGCAGGGCACATTTCTTGCTGGCTTTTTATGCTGGACTTGACAATGATTTCGTTCTCCCTAAATTTCTGAGGTTTATTGACCAACATAAGGATGTAACTGTGCTGCCTCAGTAGTGTCCATCATACTTTACAGTTTAGCTGCCTGTTGCTCAGTTATTCTCTGTTGCTAACTGTGCATCAGGGTGGAGAAGGGGGCCTCATTTATTCCAAGTAATCAACTATCTAGGGAAAAATGCTGGCCAGGCGCTGACTGCAGCAAAGCATCAGAGCTTTAACTTAGCAGCCAGCAGGATAATGCTCTCCCAGAGTGAAATGCAAACAGAGATAGCTGTATTATAAACAGTGTTACAGGAAAGATCTTAATGTTTCATGGGCTCGCAGTGTTATATGTAAAGGAGCCAGGAGGATTTATTTGCATTATTGAAAGCTATTGTCTTATTGAAGAGATATGTACATCAACTATGGCTTCTCAAAGCATTTTAACCATGTTTGTCAGCATATCCGAAATGTGTTCAAACCTACTGGCTGACAAAAATGAGCTGATACAAGCTGATGTGTAAAAATATTTTGCTTGCATCTGAGAGTCATAAATGATACCAAGCAGAGTGCATACCCCCAGTCTGGGTAGGTGAGAGGAGTTGTGCTGGTAAGGATTCATTACTCTATTTACAGGTAAACTAGGTACCATTGTCAAATTGGAATTGTGTGGGACATGACATTTGCCCAAATAAGCACTTGAAACACTACACTACACCTCAGGCAGATGAGCTGGAGGCTAAAGGTGCAACAAAGTTGGATCAGCTCATTGCAGGGAGAGTGGGTGGTATTGTCCAAGACAGAGCTGAGTAAGACATCCTCATTGCTGCTGCCTGCAGGCTATCCAGACTTGGCCCTATGACACAGCTTGCTTTTTTTTTATATAAACAGTTTGTTTAGCCTAGCGGCATTCCCTGCCTCGATGTCACCTCCCTCGCACTCCAAGAACACTGCACTGGCCACTATGTATTAGTGCAAGTTGCTGATCTGAGTCTGATGCAAATATTGGATGACACAAGCCACCCAAGGCAGGCCGGTGTGACACCAAAATCTGTGACCCATCAGAATCTGTGACCGCAGGGAGCGCTAGTGTACATTTCTCTGCATTTACATCTTGAAAACACTTGTATTGAAGTGTGAGTAGCTACATTATGATGCAGGTACAGTAAAGTCACACATTCTGATGGCTACCAGAAATCGTGACCACTGTGATCGTTATGTGAGGGTCACACATTATATTAGAAGAGTCCAGACTCACCAGAAATGTTGGCAGAGGTCACAATTTCTGATCAGAATGTGTGACTTTACTGTACCTGCATCATAATGTACATACACTTCAACACAAGTGTTTTCAAGATCTCACTCGTTTTCTAGGACGTACATGCAGTGAAATGTACAGTAGTGACACTGCGGTCAAAGATTCTGATGGCTCACAGGTTTTGTTGTAACACCGGCAGTGTGTTATTACTGTTCCACTAAAAAAAGTTATTTCATGATATGAATTTCCATAACTTGACCCTGCCACCTTTACATCCTCACTACAGGTTGGTTGCAGGTGTCACCTGTCTCCTGCTGTGTCAGGGATTCTGCAGGTTACTTCAGTAATGCTTTTAGTTTTATGTAAAGCACTTTGAATTGTCTTGAACCTGAAAATGTGCTATACAAATAAACTTGCCTTGTCTTGCCTTCAGTTTACCAACATTCAGTATGAACAAGAGGGGTCAGTACAGTTCACAATGGTTTTTCAGAAATTTTAAAGACAAGGCAGAAAGGGTTTTGAATATTTAAATGATACTAAAGTGCTGAATTTTGTATGGCTATCAATTTATATTTCACTTATAAATTTAACCAATTTTGAAATTTTGTTTACTTATGTATATAATAATACAAATGAGAATTAGATTATAATAAAATAATCTTATTTCTAAATCCAAATATAATGGGGCCTTAAAGCTTAAACTGTTACACCACTATCATGAAAGTTTTCAGTTAGATTTCAGGGGATTTGTATATGATTACATTTTATTTTCATTTTGTTCTCTCATTTTTCAGATTGTTTTGTATTTCAATGCAGGTCAAATGATTCAATTGCTCATTTCTATCTATTTCTGAGACTTGAAAATACATAAACATGGTGAGAAGGCTTGCAGATAACCATGTAAAGGTAGTAATTGCAATCAGACCAATGTTATTGAGCTCAAGTAGATACAACATAGATACAGCTATGGCCGGCTTAAGGCAAGGGCAAGAGGGGGCAACGCCCCCTCAAACACCTTGCCCCCTCAAATCAAATCCGCTGAAAAGGGCACAAGCTCTCTAAATTCTCTTTTCCCTCCGCACTGTGCTGTGTGCTGGCCGTACAGGATCTACATTCTGCAGTGAGCAGAAACGAACACAGAATGAATCTTTTACGCGGACAGCTTAGCTTTAAAGTGGGGTATTTTATCTACTAAGTTCTCCAAATGATGCAGAAGGCGACTCAAACCAGCAACGGGTTGAGGAATAGAAAATGACACACAGTTTTGCACCTGCCATGCATTCAAGGCAGCTTGGAAATCACAACTGTGACAGTATACCTCTCACAAGAGCAACTACAATATTAAGAAACTAACAAATAAGCATTAATTATTTTTTGTAATCTATGTGGGCTTCCTAACAGCTTACATAAGTATCATATAATCATAAATATCCTATATATATATATATTCATTCCTATTTCAGGTTATTGTTAATAGGTTCAAATTTATTTGAGGTGCATTGATGTCAAATGGCTGTCCAATAAGAATTGTTATGTTGTTGGTAAACAAAACTTTGATAAAAGGATAATTCATTTTTTTCTCATTTTAATTTTGTTATTGATATTTTCAGTTTCCCCCCTGAGGGATTGCCACCTTATTGTGGTCAAGGGGTTTGCGTGCCTCAGTGACCTTAAGAGCTATACCAGAAGGAGCTTTGGTTTCAGGTGGGACAACCAAGCTGGACAGGTCTTAGGGTAGAGGCCTGAACAGGCTCAATCCATTTCTTGGGAATTGGACTCTGCTAACAACCCAGTTCCATTGAGAAAACACTTATTAACAACAACACCAAAAAAATGGGCTGAAGAATGATGTGTACACATGTTGCCCCCCCTTCACATTTCTGCCTGCCCCCTCATGTATGCATTCCTAGAGCCGGCCCTGGATGCAGCTGCTATGAATGTGTTGCATTTGGTTTGTCTTTGCCATTTGCTTTAGCAAAAGAAGATCGCTGATATTTACAAGTGCATTGATGGGAGAATGCTTAGTTTCTTTTATGACTTGAGCTTGACAGCTGAGTTGGCAATTACATTTAATCATTTAGATATCTTTATCTAAAGCAAGTGAGAAGCAACACTAAAGCCTCAGTGCAGTAAGAAATCCCGGTCTACACATGTACAAAATCAACTTAAATCCATTTTAAATGACAAGTAAAGCAGGTGGAGCCATACAAAGTTAAGTATAAGTTATGCAAGTTAAGCTGTTAGAAGTGTTAGACTAGAAGACAAGGGTTTTCAGAGATGAGTTTTCAAGAGATTCTCCTTCTCTGCTCTGATAGCACTTGGTAGATTGTACCATTGTTGCAGAACTGCAGTCTGAACAGACACTGCTTTGTGTGTAGGGATTGCAGAACCAGATGATGTTGAGAGGAACATTGAAGTCGAGAAGGAACACACGTCTACATGGCTAAGTTTAGAGAGCAGGGTGCAGACCCCACAGGCTCTATTTAGACTAGCTTTCTATTTAGACTGACTTGATTTTCATTGGATTAGCCAGGGATATCCAGTGGAGTTTGATGAGTGATGGTGTGATGTATCAGTACTGGTCATTGAAAACGAGGCACACCACAGCACTCTGGATCATCTCTTGGGGTTTATGTCCTCCTAATGAAAAGATAATACCTGTCATTCATTTATGATAAAATATTTGTCCTAACATGACAGGTTAGGTTTGGACAATAAAAGTGCAGTATGCTGCTGGATGCTTAGTTGCTGTGTTGAAATGGTTTTACTCCTATCTCACAGATCGACGATTTCGCGTAAGCTTGGAATCCATGAAATAAAATGTGGGGGTTCCCCAAGGATCAATTTTAGGCCCAATACTTTTTAATCTGTACATGTTGCCACTTGGCCCTGTGACAGACTGGCGACCTGTCCAGGGTGTACCCTGCCTCTCGCCTGATACATTGCTGGGATAGGCTCCA
>JAOXYM010000024.1:17970670-17983447 GCA_028567055.1 Leptatherina wallacei
TTTCACATTGGCACCGAAGTCCTCACAGATGCTGCAGATCTGTTTTGTCCATTGACCGTCTTGTAATAAACCTTTTTATTATAAAGTTGTTGTCCGGAGACCTTTTTCCTGCAAAGCCATCCACATCACCTGCACCAGTCAAGATACATCATTTTCCTCCATAATACACTGCCTGGCCAAAAAAAAGTCCAGTGTTGCATTCATTTTTCACCAAGATATTTTATTGATGATGAGTGTCTGACTTCTCCAGCACATCCCAAAGATTTTCAATAGGTCTGGATTCTGTGGTGGCCAATCCGTGAAAATGATGTCTCATGCAACCTGAACCACTTTTCACAATTTGAGCCAGATGAATCCTGGCAGTCATCTTAGAATATGCCCGTGGCAACAGGGAAGAAAAAATCCATTGATGCAATAACCTGGTCATTCAGCATATTCAGGTAGTCAGCTGACCTAATTTTTAGGCACATAATGTTGCTGAACCTAGATCTGACCAGCTGCAGCAACTCCAGATCATAGCCCCACAGACTTGTACAGTACGCATTAAGCATCACTTCATCTACCTCTCTCCTTAGCCCTGATGTGCCCATCGCTGTTGTTTTTTGTCAATTCGATTTCACCAGATGTTTAAGTTATTACTGATCACCATCATTCAGGTTTTTTTCTGACCATATTTTTGCAATCTCTTTAGATGTTTTCTCTGCTTGATACCAATGATTTAACCCTTCTCAAACAGACTAACATCTTTTCCACGACCACAGGGTGTGTCTTTCAACATGGCGGTTTAAAGATCCCATATTATGCACTTTATTCCCAATCTTAAACAATTCTCTGATATATCATTTAAATCTTGGCGCCCTGCTTTGGTCAAATCAGCTCTTAGTTTGACTGCAGCCGCTTCTCTCTCACCTAGCGAGAACATCTCTCCAGGCTAAGTTTCGTTTGCAGAGGGCGGAGTAGGATAGGGGGGGGGGCGAGCAGACGAAAACTCCGCCCACCCCTTCCCTCCATGCCAGCTGAAACAATCACAATCACCCATGCAGTAATTACCCAATAGGAGGCTCGTACCCATTTACGTAGTTAACTCCAGGTTGCAACTTTTTTTTTTGGCCAGGTTGTGCTATAGTAGATTAATCCACCTGGTGATGAAAGCATCATTGCTTTGTTATTTAGAAGTATCACTGATAATAAGAAATAATTACTTTAATTTGTTCTGCAAAAGTGTAGAAAATCAAATGTTTACCTTTCATGTACATGCTTAAAAATGTCACCTTCCGAGATGAAGACATTTGTTTGTTGAAAAGATGCAGAGTGTCACAACATTATTAATCGGTCATTCCCTAAAAAAGTCCCAATAGTAATTGAAATTGAGGTGTTTGAATTGAAAAGAGACCTCTAGCTTAGTTGTGGCTAAAATGGATATTGAATATGGAAAATAAATCAGTTGGAAATATAAAGTCAATCTTATGGAAACTAATGTTTACATTTCATTTTTGCTCTTTTCTGTAACAGACCAGAAGTTTTCATCTTGGTCTCCACCTCGGAAGTTCAATGAAGGCAGACGCCTCCCTCCTGCCAGGAACATGAAGGGCTTATCGGGCAGCCGTTCCCAGCACCAGATTCCCTTACCCCATGGTTTGGACTATGACCCCCATGTCCATGACCTCCACAGTCACCATGGCGCTGACTCCCGCCACTCGTCATACCTGCTCAGCCCCACAGAAAGCTGCCCTATGGACTTCCACCACCGCTACTCTCCTCGCAGCTCCATCCACTCTGACTGCATGATAATGTCCCCTGTCACGATAGCCCCACCTGCTGTGTCTGACCACATCTCCAGCAGCACCTTCCCCAGAATGCACTACAGCTCTCAGTATTATGATTCAGCCACACGGGAAGACTGTGCTGCCATCACGGCCTCCGCAACCTCCCCTGCTGTTGCAGCTGCTGCAGCTGCGGCAGCTGCATCCTCCCACCACACCGGCACCAAGAGCAACCGCCTTCCAGCAAATCTGTTAGACCAGTTTGAGAAACAACTGCCACTCCATCGCGACGGCTTCCATACGCTACAGTACCAGCGCACCTCCACAACCACTGAGCAACGCAGTGAGAGTCCTGGTCGCATTAGACATCTTGTTCATTCTGTTCAGAAGCTCTTCACCAAATCCCACTCACTGGAGGGGTCATCCAAGATGAATGGCACAAAAGGTGACATTGGAGGAGGTGGAGGAGGAGCAGGGGGTTATTACCATCATGGCCACCACCCTTCCAAACATGGTAGCAAGAGGAGCAAGAGTAAAGAACGTAAGCACCGTTCTGGTGGTTGGTGGAGCTCAGACGACAACTTGGATAGTGACAGCACCTACCGCCCACCAAGTGTCATGTCACGACACCACAGAGAACATGTCAGTCATTGCTATCCAGATTCCATGCATAGTCACCACTTTGGAGACCTGTCGCTCAAGACCTCTAGGAGTAACAATGATGTCAAGTGTTCAGCTTGTGAAAGCATGGCCATGGCACCGGAGGGCAAATTCATGAAGAGGAGTTCCTGGTCGACATTAACTGTCAGCCAAGCCAAGGAGGCTTATAGGAAGTCATCGCTTAATTTAGAGAAACCCATGATGCACACGGACCTCAAACCATCACGGACATTTCACTATCTTCAGGTAAGTGTTATTTTCCATGCTGAAATTTGGCTTGTTAGTTTTTTTTAAAACACAAACTTCCTATCTAACACACAATCAGTAACAATTACATACTTATGCATCAACTCTTGACTTAGGGAAAAACAACAACAGTCTGAAACTGGATACCTTTACCAAAGGCCAATTTAAAAAAATACTGGGTCAAGTTATGGTTCTACACGGACACAAAAGTGAAACCCTTCCAAGCTGGGTCATGCTGACCTCTGGTAAAATATCCATCAACAAATCCATCCATAACCTTTCAGGAGTATTGCTACCAAACAAGCAAACAAATTACACTAACCACATAATGATAGGTCATAGATGTAAAAAGATTAGTCAAGTCACCATATAGTAGCTATTCATAGTCATTCGTATTTGGGTGTATGGTTTTTGTTTTGGGATCTCCCTTCTGCCTGTCTGCAAATGTGAAATGCTTGAGGCAGTCACCAAGAGCACACAGCAGAGCAGCTTTTAGTGACAACAAACATGACAGTGATTTAGTCAGACAGAGTTTGAACTGGAGTGGAGGTTGGTTGCAAAGTGGCTTGCAGAGGAAGTAGCTAGATGGGCTGGTAAAAGCAGCTTAAATAGCATAGTTTGTTAGAGATTTCCTAACTGAATACACAGAAGGGAATCAGCCAATGTGGGCTAGTATTTAAATAGGCTGACACACTGTGATGTGGGCTGAGCTTGACTAATAGCTTTCCTGCCCCATTGCAATATTTATATATGATAACTATTCTGTCTTCTATTTCTCTTCACGATAAGAAATGTAAGATATTCAATTGTTAAACTGTACATGACAGTTGCATTTTAAATCAAACCATGCAACTGTCTTCCAATCTGTGTATTCTGACTTATGTTGCCGTTCAAAACCCAAAAAGGCAAACAAATGTAGTATCCCAAGGCAGTATTTTAAGATAGAATAAAAAGTATTGCATGCAGTAATCATGAGCACCACCTGTTTGAAAATACAGTGATTGAGATTAATACCCACTTGTGCCCATAAATATCCCTCTGTGTGAGAAATAGTGAGATTGATGAATTTATTAGAAATCCTGACTGGGAATTATATGGATTCCCCTTTTTGTTACTGTTCTGAAGGCAATAACAGTGCCCTGAAGTGTGAGAAGTCAATATATTTAACCACATTCTCTTTTGGGTGCTCACCTCAGGGAGCTATTGTCTAAGTTAAGTAAATCAATGTCATGATGGAAAGCACTGAATGGGCGCTGAGGTGAACTAGAATATAGAAAACACAAAGGTTTGGCTTCTTAATGAAAAACATGAGCTGTTCTGTTTGAACTGTTGCAGGAGATTGGTCATTAGAAGAGTAACGGAAATAACTTTGTTCCCAGTTTTTATGCCTTTGTTTGCAATCCAACCCACACATCAAAACACTCAACCATTCTAGATCAACCAAAAGATGTGTTTCTGCATTATTTGATTAACTTTGTTTTAATTTTTAAAGGTGCAATAAAGAATATTTTCAGTCTTAGCATGGCAATAGGAAATAGGAACGCTATGTCAAGAAGCAGCGGTGCAATGATGCTCTTACCCGAGGCCAATTTTTCCTTGCACATTGGTTCAGTGTTTTGGTAGATGGCATGCATATGTTAACGCAAGTTCCTGCCATGCAGGACAGATTGAGCCAACTTCGTAAAGATGGGTTAAAATCTAAAAGAAAAATAATTAATTAACTACCGGGGATAATCACAGACACAGGTAAGGAGTCCATTGAACAGACTTCACATGACAACATCTAAAATCGGTGTCAAAAATCCAGGAGCAAACCATGAAGTAATGAGCTAGGCAAAAATCTGAAACTAGGAACAAGTCAAGTCAAACACTTCGGAAAAAAATGGGGAAAAAAAAGCAGAACCAAACACACATGGACCAAAGACTGGTAAACTAGTTACAAGGTACATTAACAATTTGTGACACATCCAAAACCAGATAATTGGGGGGACTGGTAATTAAAGGTTGACTCAGCAGAAGATGATTCATTAATGCCTTTTCCTAACACTCCATTCTTTATAATTTGATCAAGCTCTTTCATGATTTGGTTACATCTATTCAATTTAGGAAAACTGAATTAGATGAATGAATCGTTCGACATTCACTGACTGACTTAGACATTACAAATTGCTGTGAATTTCAGTGGTGACAGAAAGTTCTTTTGAGTTCTCGATCCACCCCCCCTTGCTTTCAGAGGCAGAGGATGTTGAATCTTTGCCCAGTTAATTCACTCAATTACTCTTTGAAGTGCACAGACACACACAGACACACAAACCGCTGTTGTTTATGTGGAATGAGCAGTCTCTGAGCTGAGAAGCATGCTTATGTGTCAGCAAGCAAAGAGCCTTCAGGTGCCACACGGGCACATTCTGTACTGGGCATGTCCACAAAGATGGCTTTATTAAGAACAAAGAGTCAGGGAAAATCTGTAAAGGAATGAAATAAATGAATGAAACTGCATCTCAAATGTTTCTAGGTTGACTGTGTTAAACTGGATACACACATTGTGCATAAAATAACAATCTGGCCTGTATTTCTAAGATTGCAAAACATTGAATTTGTAGATAAAGCAAGAAATTTACTACAATGTTCTTTGAAATTATAAAGCTTCAATCAACCATGTTTGAGCCAATCATAGCTTTTACTAATAACTTCTTAGTATATTCTATATAGTGCCTTTACTTTAAGTTTAGTAATGGTAAGGAATTTGAAAAGGAGAGGAGAGAAAATTGTCCCTCCTTGATCACTCTCTTGGAGAGTCTGAAATCACGGAGGGTGTGCTTATGTCCAGCCTTTATATTAGTAATACCTGGATTGTGTTGATTGACACCACAGTTATGAATTCAAGATTTTGTCTGTGTCTGAGAACAGGAGCTGTGCCTAGTCCTATTATTGTACTATAGTCCTATTATACTACAACACTATAGAAGCTATTGACCTTTAACTGTATTATCCGAATGAGTTTTTTCTAGTGTTGTGTAAACGTACTTTAACGACAATGTTGTTTCAACAAATTAACAAGTGAACTGTACACATTTTAGACTAAGAAGACAAATGGTTTGATAGAGGCATGAAGAACTCTATTTTTATGTTAATAACCGAAAGAACCATTAGACAGAAATCATCTCAGGTGTAATCTACATTATACATACAATGCAGCCATTAATCTCATCCTCTGGAGGTTTTACAACATTCACAACCTGAATCTTGAGACCAAAGCATGTCACAGCTTGATCTAGCAGGTAAACACCTAACAGATGAGGGATCTCCAACTCTGGCTGTAGAAGGCTTAAGTCCTGCAGGTTCTAGCTTTTTCCAAGCTTCAAACCACCTGACTCAAATGAATTGGTCATTGATGTACTAGTGCAAAACTTTACAACAAACTGTTAGGGAGAACCATTTTATTTGAGTCATTTGGAGATCCCTAAACTAGACCTTCCTTTCATCGTTGAAATCCCAGATCGTAATTGAGATCAAAATTCGATTAATTGCCTAGCCCTACTGCCACCTCATATTTACTCCCTTTGTAATATCCTCAAATAACAAATAAATTCCAAGTATAAAAAATGATAAAAAAACAAACAAACTTGCAGGTGATAATTGCAGAACTGATCCACAGAATGGACGAGGTAATGACACATTTGTGAACTCAAGGGCTCTAAAAATGATCAGCATGACCAGGATGACTATGAATGTACACTTACACCAACATACATTACATACATTACACCAATACATGGTGGCAAGCATCTGTTACATGGTGTTATGGAATCACATTCCATGTTGTATAAATGTTTTTATCCAGGGTTATTTTTGTGCAATACAATCTCTGTATAGTGGGAACTAATGATGGTGTGAAGTCGCTTGTCTGTCTAGCAACCTCAGAGGCACAGCTGAGCAGGTTTCTTCAGGTATAGCATCAAATGAGAGCAGACTTGGGTGGTGTTAATGAGCTGCTGTAGTGCACAGCTTCCATGTCTTATTGCTGCCTTGTTAACCACAGCTCCAGATGATCAATAGATGCACATTAAGATGAAAATAATTTTCACACTTTCTCGCTGTCCTCAAAGATAATTAATCGAGTTGCTAAGTTTTAGCTGTTATGTAAACATAGCAGACTGGTATGTCTGATTATTTTGCTGGTAGGTAGGTCTGTTTCCTTCTCAAATTAGACCAGGAACGTGTTCCTTTTTCTCAGCAGATGAAAAAGTTTTTAGTGTAAACATAAGCCAGCTGTCTGAAATGTGGTGTCCAGCGATAAAGCAGTGAGTCAGGCTATGTTCCTTTTGTTTTCAAAGAGCTCTAGTAGCATATACAGGTGAAAACACCATTCTTTTCTCATGTTTTCTTTGTTCCGGCATATGGTACAGTTGATCATGTTTCTGTCATGTCATATGGACTAAACATGCAGAGTTTCCTCCCAAAATAAACTATCAAAAAAGTTTCTTACATTAGAGGGAAAAGACCAGACTCTGCCTTCCCAGTTCTGTACAAGAAACTAAATTACATGATGCACACTACAACAGTGTACTTTAGTAGAAATTACTCTCTCAACCTTCTTTGCAGAGGCTATTACTTGGTTGACAGCATTTTCTAGTCTTCTGTTTTGTAACATTTAAAAATTACAGATAAAAACAGGGCCTCTAAAACATAGTACCACTGAAATTCAAAACATTGAAAAAATGTGTCTTTTCACTGACATTAGAAAATAGTTTTAATTATCAAGCTTCATGTTTTATTGTGTATAATTCTATTAGTTTAGCATTCATATATTCACTAAAAACCTATTTCTATTTTATATGAATAATATTCGAGGCTGGTCCTACATTATGTGCATACAAACCTGATCTTGAAGGTCAGTTTTCATGGTCTGTGTAAAAAAAACCTGCCTCTGTTCTGGCAGGATTATTACAAAATAGCAGAGACACAAAATTCAGCACAGTCTGACGTCAACTTTACATTCCCTAGCTGAAATATTCACAAACACTTTCCTTTTCCTGCCCTGGGAACCCAAGTTGTACGTGAACACAATAGCTATGTCATGATCTTTCATTACCATCTTGCATATTTTGCAATTAAAGAGATCGCTTCTGTGCCATTGGATTAACATATGCATGAAACAGGTTTTTGAAGTTTCAGGAAGAAAAAAAAAAGCCACCATCAGAAGTGATAAACTGCTATTAAAAAGTTTTCAGCTATATGACTAAAAGTAATCTGTTAGAGTACTTTTCCATTAAGAAATTGAAGCATCTATTTGTAGTTCCTTGTGCACATCGGTAATAAAGTCAGATGTTTATCTCTGAATTTGCTGGTTCTATCTAATTACATGGCCTCTATTCTATGAGGCACAATCAGAAGCACTTTAGACTAATTGCAGGTATTCGTCTGCATTTTAATGATGATTATGTTAAAAACAGAAATACAAGTGCGTGGAGCTCAACACATAAAGGTTAACAAGTAATATGGATTCGACTATAAAGTCTGCAGGAAAGATGGCGACTCCACAGTTGTTGAGCATCACCTTTACCGCATTCCAACAACAATGTTAATAATAATAATGTTCAAAATGTCAAATTTTTCAAAGGAAATAAAAAAGGAAATATAAATGACATCACACCAAATTATTTGGCCTCATAACTGCTCATTTTCACCTATTCTGCTTGATCCAGTGTTCACCAAACTGTTCTATCCTACATTTGCCAACATAGTGCTGACATAAGTCATTATCTGACTAACCTCCTTTTGCATTAAAATTTGCTTTAAAAATATTTTAATGGGATTGCAGTGCAGCACAAAATGTTTTAGTATCAACACTGTGATGCACATGTGTTTAACATTGCTGGATGTGCAATGCCAGAGAAGATTAATTACAACCTGTCATTCTACAACTATTTCAGTGGCATGTCTGATATAATGCAAGACAGTGATATATCAGTTTTCTTGAGTCTAAAGATACTATCATAAACTGCTGGCGACTGCCACGCAGTCACAATATACAAAGTTAAATGAGGCATAGGGAAATAAATGCCAAAAAATTTTTGGGAAGCAACACAATGGAAATGGGAGTTGAGTGAACTTAATGACACAATAGCAGTTTCCTCTCTTTGATGAGTCTCAGTTCCACCTTCCACCACCTGTGCAGCCTCATTTTCCACAGAAAAGGAAATTACAGGTGAAGGTGCAGGCAGTGTAACTTCACACAAAAAACACAGACTTTTAAATCATCCATGTACAGGCAGACTTTTCAACATTAACAGAATTATTTCTTGTAACACCAAAAATTTTATTTATTTGCTTAAGTGCTCCTGTGGTCTGGCTTACGTCAGCAAGACCACTAAACCTTTAAAAACTAGAATCTCTGAACACAGATCCAGTATCCGTAACCATGACATCAAAAGTCCAGTCGCAATACATTTGACCAAGACATTGCATAATTTGTCTTCCCTCAGATATCTGGGCATCGAACTAGTTAAACCACCCAGTCGGGGGGGTTATGTGAACTCCCTTTTACTCAGATGAGAGGCCTTCTGGATTTACACCCAAGACACTCTTGTTTCTAAAGGACTTAATGAAGAGTTTGAACTTTGGCCATTTCTGTGACTTTTGTGTGATTTGGTTCAGTATGTTTATCTTTGTTGCTGTCCTTTTATTTTGATATAAACAGGATTATTTGAGTCTGTGCTTAACATTTTGTATGTTCTCTTACTCCAGTTGGTAGCTATTATCTCTACCAATTTTGTTCTCTGTATAAATTGCTGTGGAAATTTCTGATACATCTTTAAATCACCACATTTGAGAGTAGCAGAGGTGCCCCTATACTACATTATTTCCTCTTGGTGTTATTTCATTATGGCGGTCTACACCTGACGTTCTTGTCATATAATATTCAAGTTGTTCTAATAACAGTGATGTTTTTCTATTTACATTTTATTCATCTTTGTCTTATATGTACATTTAAATTTGGGTATATTTGGCTTTTGTCATGTTGTTTTTTTAGTGTTTGTATATTGTTTGAAAGACGGTCTTCAAGTGACTTGTCAGGTGACCAGGCTGAAATGATTTAATCACGTGCATCACTCTATGCCTTAAGTCTGAGGAATGTCACTCATTTTTTTGGTGAATAAATCACATCAGGAGCCGCAACTAGTGCGCAGACTCATATCTCTTCATTACATGTGCTTTTTTATGGTCCGGCACCTAGACTCAACTTTTTTCTGGATGTGCATGATTTAGAACTTTTTTTCACTTTAGTCAGACCAAAAGAAATACAAGGACCACCTCACAGTTTTTCTTCCTGCTGGAGAAAGGGATTGGACAGGTTGGCCTAACCTTTCTCCATGCATGCTGCAAAGCATTACCCAGAATGTGCTTACTGCTTTTCAAGACCATTCTGCAAACCCAGTCCACAACACTGACAGAATAGCATTGAATAGGAAAACGCTTCAGTCCTCTAAATGAAGGCCCTTCATTCAAAAACTTAGATTTGCTATTTTCTCGTCTTTTATGTATGTTGCCACCAATTGTCAGAAAAGATGAAGCAACATTTTGTTTTTCAATGCAGATACTATCTCATACAAATCACCACAATCACTTTGGAATAATGAACTATTCCTAAACAAACAATCAGCTCTCGTGACAGAAATTGTAATAA
The DNA here is from genome assembly GCA_028567055.1 of Leptatherina wallacei. NCBI lineage: Eukaryota > Metazoa > Chordata > Actinopteri > Atheriniformes > Atherinidae > Leptatherina > Leptatherina wallacei. The sequence goes on from JAOXYM010000024.1 coordinate 17,981,030, forward strand.
CTACGTTGACCCAAAACACAAATTCTTGACGTTTTATAACCAAACAGTTTTTAAAAAAAGTACAGTTGCACAATATATGTGTTTAATGTAGTAATATTTTCTCACACAGGTGCCCCAGGATGAGTGGAGTGGATACCCCGGTGAGAAAGATGATGAGATCCCATGTCGACGCATGAGGAGCAGTAGCTATGTCAAAGCAATGGGGGAGGTGGATGACGAAAGTGGGGACTCTGACAACAGTCCGAAGACCTCTCCTCAGAAGGCCATTCGGCCTGATGCTCTTGTCCTCAAATCAGCCATGCAGAGACCTCATTTAGACCCCCAAAGGTAGGCCTAGCTGCATAGCTCAATATTTCCACACCAAATCAAGGTACTGATTTAATTATTTTCAGGGTCTTTATGATACCATTACAAAATTAATGGAAGCTCAAACAAAGATCATGCTTATATGAGGCAAAGTGGTGCAAATCATACTAACTACAGTAAATGTAAATGGTAAATAGATTTGGCACTAATCATACTAACTACAGTAAATGTAAATGGTAAATAGATTTGGCACTAATGGCTAGTTAAACTCTACAGTTTAACACTTATATATTACATATTTACACCAACATGCAAAGTTAGGGTATCGCACAGATACTTTTTTATGAAGATGATGGCTTTATTCAACTGCAGTGCAGATGGAAAGTTGGGAATCAGGGACCTTAGGTTTACAGCCCCTCTGTTGGCATCAAATTGTGGCCACATGTTGCTATTGTGAGGCCACAAGATCCTGTGTCCAAACATTATTAAGTTGTGGCCATGGATTACTAAAATATGAGGGTGAGATAACTAAGCTGGGCCACAGATTACTAATGTGAGGAAACGTGATAATTAAGACATGTCCATGTGTTTCTAATGGATATTGTAATGGACCATCTCGTAGATAATGTTTTGGGTTTTTATAGGCAGACAGTTTGTGTGATTACTGTTAATCCGCTGCTGAATGTTGAACCCGGTGTCCCACATAAGTTTGTTTTGTAGTTAAACTATTCGGCTAGGGGAACCCAGTAAGCATTAATATACTGTTATTCATCTCAACATTAAAATAGAAGTAAATTGAATAATAATTGTCAATAAATATGCACTGAACTAACGCAAGGCCACAAATTAATTATCTCATTCCCTCACATTAGTAATCCATGCCACGTATCAAGTCGTGGTCGTGATAAGATCTTGTGGCCACGCATTAGTGGCCACAAGGGTAATTTTTTTGTGTTTTTGGGAGCAGAGAAACAATTTTAAAGGTGTTCATAGAACTCAGTCTACAGGATCCTTTTTAGCTCCAACCTTAGAGAAGGTATTTTCCATAAAAGTGAGCCTTCTTTAAGATAACTGTACAGAAACTGGTCCAGATGCCATAACAAAAGTAGGTCACTAGGTTATCGGTTATTTGGCTGATTTGATTTATTTAACTGAGTCATCTTCATCGATTAGTAGGACCTATGTGAAAATCTGATGGCGTTATATACTGTATCATACAGTCATATGAAAAATAAAGTACACCCTCTTTCAATTCTAAAGTTTATGTATCAGGTCATAATGAAAGAAATGTTTGGCATGGGGTTCAGATCACTTATGCATTTCTTTAACAAGAAAAATCACTTGTTTTTTTTAAATACATATGTGAATATTGTAATTTCTTTATTTTAGCTCCAAGCTCAAATGCATGAACTCTGCAGGTTTGAAATAGAACATTTGAAGCTACTTCTCAAAAAAAGTTTGCATTTCAGTTAATGTTATTAAGAGATGACTCATGAAAGTGGGTCATTTTTTATTGAGAGAAAATTGACTCAATATAAAAAAAAAACCTGTCTTGTCTATGGTGTTTATGTACAGGTTTAAAGGGATTTCATCCCTCACATTACAACTTTGTAATTATAGTAACAAAATCATTATTCCATAAGCAGCCCTTTGGATGAATTGTTGAATGTTGAATATTTCAGCCAAAGTGTTTTGTCTCTTAAAGCTTCTGATCATTTACATGAAGTCTGTTCTCAGTCAGAAAGTATATAGCTGTTATACTATCTATCCAGTTTGGTCTGTGCGTACCAGATGATTTAACGATCTTTCTGTGTAGGAGCTTTTTGAACATGAAAGTATGAGATTTGTGAGATTGAAGGTAAGAAAGTTGTGCATAGAATTTTTATGTTTATGCATTTTTGTAATTTGTGCATGTGTAAATTTATTTTGTGTGTAATTTCGAGATATTTGTGTGTACATTTAAACATACATTTACAAGTACTCCAAGTTCAGTACAAAATAGTTTAAACAGTTTACAAACCAGAAATTATGCATACAAGTACACACACACACACACACACACACACACACACACACACACACACACACACACACACACACACACACACACAC
>JAOXYM010000024.1:17983547-17996032 GCA_028567055.1 Leptatherina wallacei
ACACACACACACACACACACACACACACACACACACACACACACACACACACACACACACACACACACACACAATATTGAGTCTATTTTCTCTTCCAAATTTTTTATTTCTGACATTCACTCATGCATAATGCATATACACAATCCAGCTGGTTCATTAACTACAGTTCTGTCCAATGATGCTCCCTTTATCGCTTTTGAACTGTGAATTCATGTCTGTTCCTACCTCCTGTCCTTGTTCAGCCAGGGTTACCACTTGCAAACCAGAGGTATGCGACCCCATCCAAGTGTCACGCTGGATCCTGCCACCACCTTTCATCCCCCTCCCTTTCGCTCTCGCAACCAGAGCTACATGCGTGCCGTCAGCACCCTCAGTCAGGCTAGCTGCGTCAGCCAGGTGAGTCTCAACAATGCACCACACAGAGGCAACATTTGGAGACAAGAATGAGAGCTTTCGCTATGATTTGTATGTAGTAAGTTTGTGTAGAGGGTAATGTAAAGATATCAAACTGTGGAGGTCCACAGCTGATTGCTAGATCATAGACATACTTCTCATTTCTTAATTAGTACATCCTCAGCTCTTTCTTTCACATTTGGGTCCATGCCAACATAATCTTAAACCAGTTTTATTTACATATGACGTGAAGGGCAGCTGCATCAACTGTCAGGTATTTGGCAGTCTAGAGACGCATTTTATGATCTCCATTAAAACACAATTTGTATTCACTTTCAGAAGAGTTCACAATGTAACATACGTTTAAAGTTCCATTGTGCAACATTTACAAAAGTTTGCTGACTATTTTTATGTTGATGTTAAATCATATGAAAATAAGAGTCACTATTTTTTTTTATCTCCCAGTGGCATCGGTCCTCTTACATTAAGACCAACATATTTCTACAGTAACCAAACACTGGCTGTAGAGAGGATATTTCTTGTTTTTCTTGGCCACTGTTTTTCCATTAAGCTTAAAAAGGGAGAACAAAGTGAGAGATATTCATTTTGCTGCAGTCTGAATATTTACCACTAGGTGTCAGTACATTTTACACACTGCAGCTTTAGTCATTTGTACAAGTCACAGGTACTGAAATCGCTTCTGCAAATAAACCTGTGCATCTGTGCAAATATTTCTGCATCACCAGCAGGAGAACAGAGGAAAGAAAATAGGTGGCAATAGAGAAATGAGATGATCTAGTTGCAATAACAACAACTCTGTGCTGTTTTGGACAGGAATAGATGTATAAATATGTTACACCTAATATACAGAGTTTCAGATGTCTCATTTAAATTTTTTCACAGCATGTTGCGCAATAAACCTAACTGTAGTTAAATTATACATTAAACAATGCATTTGATAGGTCACACAATTCAGTATGAGATACACAAATGATCCCTTTTTTTATTCCTTTTGTTGTTGCTGAGAATACACCCCCGCCACCCCCCAATTTATGCACCAAAGCAGAGACTAGGCTTGTAGACAAAACAGTTTATTGTCTATCCCCACATTATGCACCAAACTTTTTAGGAATGTCCTTCTTTAATACCCTGCTATGAATCTATGCAGTTGGATCATTTGTGCAAGTCTGTTTTGGAGCTCCATGATGGCACAAGACGTGGTTGCTGCAGTAAGAAGATCTATGACAGAGCCAGCAACAAAGCTTCTGTATGGACAAGGAGTAACAGGAGGAGAGATTTTGGTCAAAAGAGGGGTTGTACAATCAGCTTACTTTTGTGGCTGCTCATTTCTAGTTTAATAAGGATTACAAATAAAAAAGAAAAGAAAAATTCTCAAATGACAATGTAACCTTGTCTGCTTTGTAATAGAAATTCATAAGCTCTGCACTGAAGCAATATGAAAAGACAAGATTAGATTTATAGAATATTAATCTGCTGCAGATTGTTGTTTTATGAGGAACTACATTAAATAATTCTGTCAAATATGTATAAATGTATTCATTCCAATATCACCAGAACTACAACATTTCTACACTGGATCTGTAGATGGTACATGATGACACATGTAAGGATAGCGGTTAGATAGTCTCCTTTTTATAGTGGTATAATTTTGTTGCATGGTGTTGACATCATGAATTAATCTCATGTCAGCTAGAGCTGTTTAGTGTATTTCCAAGACACTTAAATTACAGTACAAGATAAAGAACTGACACTGCAATGTCGTTTTTCCTCCTGTAGTATTCAGCATACGATATATCAGATCTGTTTATTTTTAAGAATCAATATTTTTATGATTGTTAATTGTTTTCATCTGCATTTTCTTCATATGATCTGACATTCATTCAGTTTAAGGTCGAATTTGAGAGTGCCCTTTCCTTATGCTAACACTCCTTCATATTTGCTGTACAAAGGGGAAGAATCAAAGTGAGAAAGAGAAAGGAAGAGGAAAAATTAAGGACTGCTATTCCTGTTTTTGTCTCTCAGGTGAGTGAGACTGAGGTCAATGGCCAGTTTGAGTCAGTTTGCGAGTCCGTTTTTAGTGAAGTAGAATCCCAGGCCATGGAGGCCTTGGACCTGCCTGGTTCGTTCCGAACTCGAAGCCACAGTTACCTCCGTGCAATTCAGGCTGGTTATTCCCAAGATGACGACTGCTTGCCTTCAATGACATCTTCCACTGTCACTTCAACTCTCAGATCCACAACAGGTAAAACAACCCCCTCCCCCCAAATGAGAGAGGGCTTAGTCTACATATCGTCATACATCGTATACATGCGCACTAATCTGACATACCTACATATGTACAGTGGGGAACCCTTGAGATTAAGAGATGCCAAGCTGTATGATTCCAGTTTTGTTTTTGTTTTTTTGGAAGCTGCAGTGTTCTTGTGTCTGCTTTTGCCACTGCATATTTCCAGTAGTTTAGAAGGACTTGCTTGTTTGTCACTTTGCATGATTCATGCATTAGCTTCTGGTTGGTTACTTGTAAAGTTGCCAAGCGATAAACTAGGACAAGGGTAGTAGGGTTATATCATAATTGGTGAAATGGCAAAACACAACCACAGTTCATATTATCACAGCACAACCACATTACATGGCATGCCTTAGAGGAAAAGTCTTTACCCTAAGCATGTTAAAGTATGGTGTTATATATGTGTTGCAAAGTGTGAGTTACTTAGGGAGGGGTGACATCTGAAACTGGCCAGGGGTAGGTGAGCGGTAGGTTGTCGACATGTCTGTATTGAGAGGATATACTGGACAAGCCTTCCACTTGTCCTACCCCTGCTCCATTGTACCAACATATTAGCAAATATTTGCTAACTGACATTTTAAGTGCCATCTTTAAAAAAAAATAAAACAAAAATAATAACTAATTAGTAATCAATTAAAGGTAAGTGAACATGTTCTATAGAATAAACCACATGCGCGCACACACACACACACACACACACACACTGGTTGCACAAAGGAACTGTCTGCTGGTTGCCAATTTCCAGAATCAAAAATAAAAAATAAAATTAAACCCTTTATTAAAAATATTGTTGTATTGTGTTGCATCAAATTCTAATTTGTGAGCACCAGTGTCAGAAAAACAGCTATTCATTTTTATATATGTCATTGAAGGACTTCATTATGGTTCTTAATCAGGGCTGTCTTTAACTGCAAGTTTTCCATTATTATATGACACCAAATGTAAGCATGCTATGGTTTAAAAACTATTTTCTTAAATCTGTTTCTTTGACTCTGGTATATGACTATACACTGCTCTTCTAAAACTAAAGGTTACCAAGTTTTGTGCAACACAGTGCAAGCAATACTGTAGAACTCCAAATTGAGCATTTCAGGCTCTTTGTGCAAGCAGTCTTTGTAATAACTCGCTTACTAAATGTATTTGGTGTTTGCCTGTGAAAGTAAAGCTATGAACCCTATTGAAACATTTTTCTCTAATAACATGTTTTATATATATGTATTTATATATTATGACCAGAACTTCAATTGGTTTTGTACTTTTTTCTGTAAAATTTAATCCTGGAGACATTTGCACCTCTGCTAATTTTGTTTTGTTTTGTTTTTTTTGTTTTTTTCCCCCTCTTGTTTAATCTGGTTATATCTGGAGGTTTTTTTTGGAATCCTCTCATTTTCAATTTGGTTTCCATTTACAATTTCTTCATGACAGAACCACTGAGGATAAAGGAGTGTTCTCCAATCCCACCGTCTTATTTGCTGAACTCTATTCATTTAGCCATTGGCTCCAAATCTGTTAAATCTCTATGGGCTGTAACAAGTATTTAACTGTACATTATGCTGTGAAGTTGCACTTTGGAGATTAAAATGATTAGTCCTTTACAATATATGAAATAAGGTTATAAAAAACCCAGAAAAAGTGTTCCTTGGATGGTGATCAGTTATATACAATATTATTACAGATTATGCAAGCTATATTGTAATAAATACATGTCCTTTTCTGTGCCCTTTGCACTGTTCTTAGAGATTAGTGACCTTAACATTAAATACAATAACTCAACCGGGCTATCCCGGACGATCACTGATTCTTAGTATTAGTTTATAATCAAACTGTAAGCAGCTTATGAGCCAAACCCAGAGTTAAGTGGGCCCTTGAGTGGGGAGGGGATCCCATGATGCTCCATAAGGCAGCTGAGCAGCAAACCCCTCTCCATTTGACCATCCATCTCTTGAAGGATAACCAGGGGGAAAGAACAACTGGAGGCATCAGTGATGATTGTTGCAGGTATTTTAATGTTGACACGCATACATATATCTATGGATATGTGTGTTTTTGCACTGCCTTCTCAGTAAAAATAATAGATACGTAGAGTTGATTATGTAGGTGGTAGAAATATTTCGTTATGTTACCCTACGCAATAAACACGGTTCCAAACAACTCATAAAACCTCAGACATTTTGATTGTATTTTTTCTTAAACACTGAAACCTCTGAATATTGATAACAGTGAAGAATGTGACGCTGGCTTTTGTGAGTTGTTTGCCATGTCTCTATTTTAAGTGTTCTTAGACCATATTGTAAGTATAAATGTATGAAAGATGTACCACAAAAACATTTTAAAATGTTTTCATGTCCCAACCATAAAATAGAACTGAATGTTATCACATTGCCACTGTGTCTCCAATCATTTGTCAGAGCAGCATTTGCCTGCTGTACGTGTGTGAACCGTATTTTTTTCTTTTCAAGAAAATTAGACTTTTTTTAAAAAGGCCACATGTGGCAACATCTAACGCTTGGCATTGACTTTGTCAGCTGTCTTTGACTGTGGGATTGCAGCCTCTCTCCGATGCAGACTAAAAAGGGGAGGGGTTATTACTCTCCTTGCCGGGTTACATACTACTCCGCATGGTCTTATTAGCCACTTTGGACCTGATAGGTTCAATAGGGTTCATATCTGCTTCTTGACCCAGTGGGTTGTGATTCCTCCACTCCCTTTGCATCTTTTCTTTTGCACAAAATGGCACAAATTGCAAGTCACTGCGAAACATTTGAGATGTTTTGCAAAAAGGGTTCTCAAAAAAAGCATTTCTGATTTGGTGACGATTGATGTATTTTATATTTAATTTTACTTTTTGTTGTGCTGTGCAGTGAAAAGATGGAAAGAAGCCTTGAAATGACTGAGAAGGCAGTGTAAAAACATTGTGAAAAGCCTACAGTATGTGAGTTTATACAAAGTCATTATTGTAAAAGGGGATGCATTTAAGAAAAAAAGGTGTTTAATGTATTTGCTCTTGCAAAATTTGTATTAGTCACAGAGTTGACCCTCTATAAAAGCTGTAGGATAGTGGTTCCCCAATCCAAGTCCTCAGAACAGTTTTCTACATTTCCCCACTCAAATACACCTGACTCAAATTATGGATTCTTAACAGGCTTGTACAGAACATAATGACAAGCTGTTGAGATCCATCCATCTGAATTGGGTGTAGTGGAGTAAGGAAACATTCATTTCTTGAGCTGAGCTGCTTTTAGAGAAGAATTTTAAACTTTACAGATACAGCATTTTAAATTCACATTTATCTTTTTATTCAACTCTTTTGCAGTCACACTCATAGAGCATCATACCTGTCATGGTGGATGTTCATTAACTTTTGAATCCTCAAATTTAAAACGCTACAGAAAGTCAGCAGATCTTTTATGTCTTTTTTTTTGCTCACATACTGTAAGTTTTCCATAGATATGTGCTTATTTTTCTAGATCAGACTCTTTGTCAGATCAATCAAACTCCAGCTGTTCTTTCACAATGAATGTCCTTCTGTTTGCATACTCACATTTTTCTTCCAGAGGGATATGATGTTGTGGATGGGACATCTTTACTAAATGACGACATGATAGAGGATGATGATGGTGCTAGCTCCTCTGCCTATGCTGAGCTTGAGAGGCTGGAAAGAGAGACTGCTGCCGCTCGCAGCCACCACAGTACTAGCTCCACTGTAACAGCAATCTCTGTCCCACCGGCATCCCCACCTTCATACAGGGTCCCATCTGCCTCACCCATCGCCACCTCTGAGCCACCAGTCCCTCAGGCCATTCAGGCCTTTAAAGAGTCTGCTAATATGGTTGCTGCCTTCAACTTGCAGTGGAAAGATGAAATCTCGGCCATGCGCTACGAGCTAGCAGAGCTGCGTAGAGATGTCTGTGGGGAACTAAAAACTTTCAACAGCAACTTCTTCAACTTTACTCAGTGCTACAACATGTGGACTTTGTGCCGGGAGCCTTGCAGTGACAGCACTACACAAACCGATGACAGAGTGTCCATAGGAATTCAAGCGGGCTCAAGCTGGTCTGTTCGACAAAATACAGTGGACAAGTCAGTGATGTGCCAACCGGAGCCAGCACCATTCAGTATCATGGATTTGATGGACCCACCTCGAATTGAAATTATAGAAGGGACTCCTGAAAGCACGCCAGAGGGGTCAGGCAGCCCTGCCAGCCCACTACCAATAGAGGACTTTCCATGGGAGATATACAAAAAGCAAAAGGCTCATAAGCAGGCAGACACAAGTGGCCACACAGGTGGTCATAGAAGCGCCAGTCTAGAACTTTGGAGCAGGAAATACACAAGTGGGCCCATGTCATATCTGTCTATGTCATTCTAATCATTCCCATTTTCCACATTCTGTGAAATGAGACAGCAAGGTCAGGTTCAAAACCTGCCATCTGCAAGAAAAGCTGGGCAATGCTGTTATGTCCCTTTACTCTATGCAGACACACAGTCTGTCACCTCTTGAACAGGTTAGAATACTGTTCAAGCAATTTTTTTAACAAGTGTCTTGCTTAGCCATGGAATAAAAGAGGAAGATTTTGTTTTACATCAGAATGAGGTGACATACGAATGTGCAAGATAAAGTGGCTGGTATTTCAGATCCTCAAGTGCCAACAAGAGCAGCATCATCTACCCTTCACTGTCTAAAATACCCAACCTTAAGAGAGAGAACTAAAAACAACATGATTTGGAAATTTGACGGGGTATTTAATGATACAAATCAGTAATCAGCCATTGTGTAGTGAGACATGTCAGCCTGGTTCTGCACATGAATCTGAATGACTCATGTTCATTCCAGTTTCTCCTCATGTAGAAACATATTAAGCACCTATATATACTGAAAAAATACTGTGAATAACTTTATAAGCCCTAGTTTTGTAATGAATGCATAAAGATAAAGACATTATTTAAGAATATATTGATATATGATTTACTTTTCAGTTAGGTGTCCTAATCAAAGCATTCCTTTGCCATAACCTTCATCCATTTTGTAGCAAGTTACAGAGGTAAAGGGCATTTTTGAACATTTCCAACAAGCAAAAGTGTTCTGAGTAGTGACATTATAAACCACTCATCTAAAATACATACTGTGACTATAGAGATTTAAAAACAGTATAGATGGTTTGCAACAACCCATTATAACCCCCATCAAATTTGTAAAAGTTTAATCGTCTGGAACATTTTAGAGGTTGCACCATCACAAGGCTATAGGGACATAGTCCCTAAACAAAATTGTTTACAATCAATTGTTTTCATGAGGAATAGCTGTATGTGGAGGGTAAAACTGAAAGAATCATGATCATGAAGTATGAATGTATTGGCTTCAGTTCATTCCTGCACAAACTACATTCATTTTCAATCTATGTATATGTATTATATAAATGTACCATTTTGTATATACAGAAACTTATATTCAATACTTGTACTGTTTGCAGTTACAAAAAAATACTGTGTTCTGATAGCGCTGAGAAGGATTTTAGTTTTAATGTGGTTCTGAACCAGACATCGATTTCTATCTCCGTTTCTATTTTTTCATCATGTTTATCACCAACTGTTTGTTTTTTTTTCTCTTGTGGCACCTCATGAGGCTGCTTTTTGTGCACTGTTGACTGGAAGTTCATTAATGTTTTACAGTCTTACTGTAGGAGCCATGTTTCATTCTTATTAAGTTTACATGTACATTTCATTATATTTTTATTTAATAGAAAATCATGTAACAATGAATTTTTACAATTGTTTTGTATTTTTAAGCGTGACATTTTTCTAGTAAAGGTAGATAGGGGCACTTCATTATCTCTGAAATATAACAGAAAATCACTGGTCCCCATAGTAGACAATCAGAGCCATAGAGGGCCTCTACCTCTCAGACATGTCCCCAGAGGTGCAGTACAGTACCACTGAATGTACCAACACCGCCTCACTAGTGATGGCTAGGCTGGGCTCCAGTCAAACCTTAATGGGTGGGAGCCCTCAAACATCTGCTACATTTGGCCCATTAAACATTTTGTCTCTTTCTAATAAAATAATAGTTGATCATCAAACCACTGCCATTCCCCTCTGCTACTCATCCTCTCCTCTGTCACACTGTACCAACATGGCGTACCAAAGTTAATACTGAGGCGCATGGAACTGAGGCCAACAACTTATATCCCAAGTTTGACAGCATTTACCTTTGGATGATCACTACAGAACAGGACTTAGGAAAGCCTGTATGTATCAGAGCCCTGACTGAAATGTGAACCATTTGAGACTTAATAAAGAGAGGTATCATCTCACATTTTAAAACAGAGAGTGGATCTTCTTCCCCTTTGGCACGGCCAAAAGACAATATTTGCATAAAAAGTGGATTTATGAAAAGATATTTGTACAAAGGTTGTACTACAGGTAAGATCAGCATTCATACTGAAGCCACAAAATATACAAATATTTGATTTTGCATTCTTGCAGTTTCTCCAACCCACATATCTTTTGTAACTCATTAAACTTGAGGCTAAAAGCCGAGCTAAATGATTAACTTGCCTTGATGATCTAATATATATGAGGGAGACTATCATAAGGAATGTTTTGTTGAGATGTTCAGGAGTCTCCAGAAATAGAGTTTTTATGAGGTTTTGGTACAAAAATAGAAAACAATAAGGAAGTGGCATTTTCACACCAGAATGTTAAACACATTGGTCAATGCTCAAAGAATAGCAGTCTCACAACAGAGGCTCCACATTTGTGAAATTATCCAATGGTTTTCTTTTGAAATCATCATACGGCAAAATTTTTGCATAATGTGATACTGTTAAACATTCTCAAAGAATTGCAGAAAAACTACATTTTCAACAGTCCATATCTGCAAATTGTAACATGATCATGTTTTGTATTACATGAAACTGTCACAAACTGTAATACGTTGAAATCATATGGAGGAAAGTAGGAGGAGGTGGACAGTTGTATTACATCACAGATCCAATACCGTTCACAAACTTTTTCACATTTCTACTTTGTAGTCAGCTGTTGTTGATTAGGTTAGCCATTGGAAAAAAATGTGGTTAGATTTAGATAGACAAAAATATATTCAACATTAGGCATTAAAGATAAAAAAAAATACCATACTCAATAGTTACAGGGGCCTTCATTGTGACACTACTATATTTTGAACATGTAGACAAATAAAACTGTTACACATATTTTTTGTGGCACTCTGCTGGTTTTGTTGCCAAAATGTAATAATTGCAATATCAGAAATTTTGAAAGACTAAATTGTTTGTTGTTTTTTATAGACACAAAAAATTCTGAGTTTTCTTTTATTAGAGACCAGCTGGATAAAGATAAATAAATCATAAAAGAAGGCATATGACTGTGACAACATTTATTATATGGTCATTTTGTGCTCATATTTTTGCTTAGTGACTGATTAAGAGGGGACTGCACTAGTGTTTATTTACTTTTTCCCATTAACTGGGGAATGGAAACTAATTTAAAAGGTGCTGTAGACTGGCTAGTCATGATGTCTCCAATCTACATTCATTCATTCTATGCAAGTCCTTTGTTTCTTGATGTATGTTATCTTAATGTGCAATTATCAACTAGATGTTTACATTTAGCCTTCATGCAAGTCATCAATGCCTGAAATGAAATGGAATAATAAAAATATTGGTGGCTCTAATAACAAAAATTATATATTTAATTCAAAATTATTTTGTTTTGTTGTTGTTGTTGTTGCCATTTTCTTCTTTTGCATGAGCCCCAAGCAATGCAGAGTTTTATTTAAGTGCTTCTGGCTAAATGAGTTGTTTTCTTTAAACTGCCATAGTAGCTTCCACATGATTTGTGACATATGTAAACAATCATGTTTGCATCATTGATAATTTAATCACTGACTTCAGCCAATTTAGAAAAATAGAAAAAAAAAGGCCTATGATGACCCAATTGGAAATACTTTACAAATGCTTAACATTTTACTGAATTTATGAAAAAACTGAAGCATAAACTGGTGATTGGTTGGTACCAGTTAACTTGTCCATTTTATAAATAGGGTTTATAAAGTGTGTTTGTTTCATTATTCAGCCCAAAGAAGCTACCCTTCCCTGAAAGCAAGTAGAAATGTAGCAAAATGCAGCTCTATTCAGATCTAAATGTTATTTTAAATTATATACTGTATATGAAATCAATAGATTTAACAAAGAAAAAAATAAAGAGGGTATTTATCATTATTTTAACCATGCAACCATTTTTTGTGTAGAGAAATATATCATTTCTAAGAAATTTTGAACTGTCTACAGTATCCACTATGTTACAATGTGTAATTAACCCATTAGGTTTTTGGTTACATTTTGTTGTAATCCAGAGATGTGATGCAACAACTGTTCTAACTCTGTGAGGTCCAATTATCCGGACAAAGGTTTTCGGATGGAATCTGAGCTCATTTGAACCTGTAATACAGCTTGAATATAAACCTTTTTCTGACCTTGTGTTCTCCTCCCTCATTTAATCTGTTTTGAATGAAACATGCGATTCTGTTCATGTTGAAATTTTCAGGGATCTCAGACTGCATTGTAAAGTGAATCGGCTCTTGTCAACCTTATAAAACTTCCTTTTGATAACCATTGTTTAGCTTGCATTTTGTCAGCCTATGCCTACTTTGTTAATTGAATGAAAAAAAAATTGTGATCATTTTTTTCTTTTATTTTCAAATAGCTTATTGGGTTGTTTTCTTATCTTTTTAGCCTTATGTATTTTTCATAAATTGATATAAAAACAATGCATTAAAATGTTTATGATGTTTATGTTTATGGTAAACTGAATCATAAAATGGGGGTCATAGCTTTACAATGCATTTAAAACATAAAAATGGCAAACAGCACACAATAAATGGTATTTTCTTCTCCAGAGTCTATACAATTTAACACATTACAAAAGCACAACATGGACCAGGCAGTGTGCCTTATTTTGTTCCTTTTAACATGCCTTATTTTCTACTTTTCTACTTATCACCTTTTTGTTTTCGTTGGTTTGTTTGTTTTCTTTTTCTATTTTTTTTTGTAGGCATCCGTAGCTTAGCTGGGGGGCGTAGAGAATACGGTAGGTCTGGTAGGGAACTGCTTTATTATCTTCTTTTCTGTATGTTGTTACTTCTGGTTTTCATGCATTTTGTCTGACTCATTCACATTTTTCACTTGATAAAAATAAGATAAGTTAAAGATGTCATGTATTGTATATGATACATTTATATGTTTTCATCTGTTTCCACATTGAATCTAGTGGAAAAATTATAATCCTGTAGTCCTGGATAATGAGTTCAACAAACTAAAGTTACACATGAAATAAATCTGCACTTTGCCTTGCTTGGTGTTAGTTTAGCAGCACTTTTTGTGCTTTTGTATATTATTTGTTCTAACAAATTAAGAGCAAGCATTAATATTCCATTTAAAATCTCTTATGCACAAGGGGGGAAATACTTGAACTAAAACATGCATGACGCCAATTAGTCCACAAATTAATTCATTTGGTTTCTTTTTAATTATGTTTAATATTGTTTTAATATTACAGTTTTGTTCAAATTCATTGGTATTAGTGAGTCACCCTCTTGCTTTAACATTTTGTTTGGGTAAACAGAGGGGAATAAAAACAGAACACAGGATGTCCATTTAAACATCCTGGCAAGCTACAAGACAGGTTTTGCCCCAAAAAGAAAGAAAGAAAGAAAGAAAGAAAGAAAGAAAGAAAGAAAGAAAGAAAGAAAGAAAGAAAGAAAGAAAGA
>JAOXYM010000024.1:18005333-18051327 GCA_028567055.1 Leptatherina wallacei
AAGGAGGAAGAGAGGAAGACAACGATTAGAAGATTGGATTGAAAGACAGATGAAAGGATAGCAAGAAAGAACTAAACATCTGTGTTTCTTTCTCTTATTGACTGACCTTATTGCAAAAAAAAAGATAAAATAATTCTGTTAAGAGTTTATTTGTAATTGACCTTTTCGGGTATGTGTGCAATTGGAAGAACGATTGTGTGCTCTTTTTTTGCTTGGTATTCAATAACTGCTACTAACTAGTACTGCTTGCTCCTTACAGGAATTCAGTTTCGTCTCCCTACTTCATGCAGCGTGGACCGCGCTCAGCCTCCTCCAGGTACCATTGTTACAGCTTCCCTCTCACCCCATACTAACACTTATCTTTGCAAAACATTTCTGTTGCACTCATAAATCCATGAACAAGGCAAATGATGTCCTTTTATTTACCCTTAGGAGAAAAAAAATCCAACATGACTGCTTGCGCAACAAACAAACAAAAAAACCCAACAAAACAAAAAACATAGCTGCATAAAAAAAACAGCTTATTTCCATTTTTTCTCATTAAATCAGTCACACAAACAGTACTGTCCAAACTATCAGTGAACATGTTGCAGTGACGTATGTAAAATGTTATGTAATATATAATATTATGCTAAATATATCATAATGAATTATTACTTGGTTTCTAATCAATGAGCAAATCCCACTATTTTCCTGACTTGTAACTGGAATGTAGTGTAATGGGGTGTAACGTCATTCCAGCTAAAGAAAAAAAAAGTGAGATAGACAGGTGATTACAGAGATGAACAGAAAAAAAATTTGATCCAGAATTTCCATTTCACTTTGGGAAAGCTAAAAACTCATGGACGTGTCAGGGGGAAAAAAAATCTGGAAACCACTGTTTTTTTAAAACCGTCTCATATTTTTAGAACCTGTTACATTATTCATTATGTAAAATGTTCATCTAAAAAATAACTGCTAGGTGCATTTTTCTCTGCAGCACAGTGGATTGGCATTAAATGGAAATACTGAAGTTGATATGAATATTTGATTAAATGTTACTTTGTATTAGTCCGACCAGGGGCATGTTAAAAAAAAAAGGGAAAAAAAACAAGGCGATTGGTGGAGTGTTTATATTGAAAGTAAAACTTTGAGCAGGTTTGCATTAAAATAACGATAATCGGCACCTCTCCAAAATCTGCAGCTTCATTCACATTTAAAAAAGGATACTTTAACACAACCATTAGGTAACTCCCAGCATTTATGATAAGTGGATATTTTTGTATTCAAAAGATGTCTTACTTTTCAAATAGTAAAATTTCCAAAACCAAACATACTGAAATGCTCTGTACTTCAGAGCTTGGTTTGTTTTTGCACCCTTCAGCTAATTGTCAATTGTGCTGTAATTTAAACATCATGCATTAAATCTACATATTTTCTCTGCAGATGGTTTTTATTTCCAGTCTAAACTAGAGATACGTTTGGTGACTTTGTGGTTTTAAATTGTTAGTGTGGGTGAGTGTGAATAGCCAAGTGAGGAAGTAGCAACCTTTCTAAGATGTACACCACCTTGCAAAGACACTACAGACTATGATAAAAACCCTAAGGTACCAACCAAAATAAAAAATGTAAATAAATAAATAAACAAGTTTAGCAAAGCAGCCGGACTTTTTTACTGGATGACATTAAAGTCCATTTTGTCCTGGCTGCACCACCAGTGTGTTGGTCTATTTACTGAACTGCCCAGTGCAGCAGTGCTAAGCCAAACAATCAATTCAAATACAGGCAGTGCTGACTGACTAAACAATGGACAAGATACTTTCCTGTTCTATATTATTACCAAAACTACCAACTACAGCTACAGCATTTAAAAGAAAGACTTGCTGTTGTGGCTTCTCAGTAAGATATTATTGTTCAAGGGCTTACGCTGTGTCCTGGGCATTATTGATGCAGTGAGAGCAGGTGCAGACTAAGATGAGAAAAAAGAAACGGACACCTCTTACTAAATGTCCTTGGTCTTGGGACTGATTGGCAGTGTGAATTATTGAGGTCTCTTTCAGACCTTTAAGTAAAAACCAGATGCTACCCCTCAACACCCACTGGTAAACCGGTGCTGACTTTTTTTCATTTTTTGGCTCAGCCTTAGGCCATTCCTCATTCCATGTCTGATGCATCTTTAAGAAATGATAAACACATCTGGAAAGGTGTTTTATATTCAGCACAGACACATCACAGTCACCTAGTACACAATAACTCTCCGCTTTAGACTGGGATTAGTTCCACTGCATCTGCTGCAGCTCACAAACTCAGCAAATCTGACCACAAGTAGAAACCTGCAGGACAGTGGCCCTTGAGGACTGACTTTGGACACCCCTGGGTTAAATGAAACGTTACAATTTGTGCATCCAGTTCCTTTTTGGTGGCTTCTTCCCGCAATCTTAACCGTTTTGAGCAGCTGATATTGTTGACCCTTAAGAATGAATTAAATCAGAAAAGGATCTTGATAACTAAATTACAAATACAGAGACACATAACTTTAAAAAATACTCTAACAATAAAGGAGAGATCCTTAATTCTGTTAACTAATTTAAAAATCTGTTACAGGCTGATAGATTAATATATTTGCAGTAAAAAGAAGGACATCTGGTGTTTAGTCAGTGTAATTGCAACATATTCATTTTTCATTCCCACATAATGGGTGGCTCAACCGTCTTAAGAGGCTTATTATATGCAAATAAAACAGTCCATGTAGAGTCAGAAAATTAAAACCTTCACTAAACAACACTAACCTGAACAAATGATTACATTATTCTGTCGAGTAGAAAAACGTAGGGGTGAGGCAACAAATGTTTTTCAAAATGTCAATCCATTTAGACAAGCATGCAGTACATGAATGAACTGCTGAGGGACTGTGTAGTGCTGATTAAACTTGCAGGCTAAATTAGTGCTTCTATCGTTAACCTTTTATGTCATGTTCATTACTTATGCAGAGGAAGTTTTGTGACTGTTAGATGGGCAACCCATACAGTACACATTCCCATTATTAAAAGCATGTTTAAGACACTAAATGCTTTTCCTTTAAGACCGCCATCAGGCCAAATTAACACTTTTGCACTTTGTGCCAGCAGAGGAGATAATAGTAGTTTTCCATTATAGCGTCAACACAAAAATCCGGTTTTACCTGTCATTTAGTAGGTGTGTATACACCACTATGACAGAGAAATGACAGTAATTAATTTGGCAATCAGAGCAGCTAATTTATAAAGTGTTTCTTCTCAGAAGCTCAATCCATTCATTTAATTTGGACGACCAGGGGAACAAAAAAAGTCCTACTTTATTTATCTTTATAGAAGTGAATATTTTATACTTTTAATGTCATGTAAATCTAATTTAGGACTGAAATAGATTAGATGTCTGTCATTAGAATGAGGCTTGTTTTCAAAAAGATGTATTGATTGAAATAATTAGTATCATCTTTATGATGGCCGATTGCAACAGAAATCTATTAATTTAACTATCTAAGTATGTGCCACTGATTGTGCCAAAATAAATCTATTAGTGTTAAAATCCAGGTATAGCAGGTAAAGCCAGAGATTTGTCACTCAGCTCTGACTTGGGCAGTCTTGAACATCTTTATTTACAGTTTAGAAAAGAAGTCAAACAGCTCCAGTGAGTAATAATAGAACATGTAGAGTTACGTAGTGTCTGAGTCACTGCTCTTCATATTCTGCTTCCCACCTGCTGTGTCTTACAGAACTCCAAACCCTGTAATTTGGATTGAAGTCAAGTCTATGAATGGATTCGTTTTTTAAAAAAAGTCCCTGTGGTTTCTTAGTTCTTGTATGCACTCCATTACTTGTAATCTGAAGCTGTTCGAGTATGTGTTTGTGTATGTGTGTTTGTGTGTGTGGGAGAGTATGGGTATGTACAGTATCGTGTTCTGTGTAAGCTATGCCTGTATACAGTAGGTAGTTAAGGAGGCAAGGCACACCAACTTGTCTTATTAAGTAATGTATGCACTCTGCTAAATATTTAATTACATACGCTTATGTAAATGAATGGCTGTACTACTGAATGAGAGACTTCAAAAGTGGATGACTGTACAAAATTATAATAAAAGCTCTGTAGGATTGAATGATGGATTTCTCAGAGGAGTTACAATAAATCAGTTTTGGCAGGGTTTATGTATGTCTATCTAACGATTTACTGTGTCATTCTTCTAGTGATTCATTTAAATGTACTATGACTTATTTATCACTTTAAAAAAGGAAACATGCAAATGAGACTAAGGCTTGTAGTGGATTTAACTTGTTTTTGGTGTGTGTGTGTGTGTGTGTGTGTGTGTGTGTGTGTGTGTTGGGGGGGGGTACTCAAGATGAATAAATGAATCGTGAATATTCTATTTCATGTTAGAAAATAGAATTGTTCCAACATTGGTTCTGGTCAGCTCTGACCACAGAATTAAGTTAATTTCCTGACAAATATTAATAGTTTTTTATATAACATATAAACCAGTCAAGCTGGGACAATTGAACCATCTACGGTATTGCTC
The DNA here is from genome assembly GCA_028567055.1 of Leptatherina wallacei. Classification (NCBI taxonomy): domain Eukaryota; kingdom Metazoa; phylum Chordata; class Actinopteri; order Atheriniformes; family Atherinidae; genus Leptatherina; species Leptatherina wallacei. The sequence continues at coordinate 18,009,865 of JAOXYM010000024.1, forward strand.
ATAGTTAACTCCCACAGACCCCTTTCACTGCAGAAATCTAAACATGCTGTGGCAGAAAATGCAGAGGTGTATCAAAGATGGCCAGATCCCACTTGGAGGAGGTTCTGCCTGCGTTTTCTTTTACATGACAATAAAGCAAGCTCCACCATCAATGTTATTAACCGCACCAATGCTTTTCCTGCTCTCCCTGAGACCAATCAAAGTATCTTGAGGTTTGTCAACTTTAAACAATAAAAAATGTATTCTATACATCCAGTTCAGTTTAGTTAATATGGCTTATTTACTGTAATATCGCCCCAATATTTACTACAGTGGTGTTAAAAATACAATAAAGTTTCTTGCTACTAGTCTTAGAAACATGTGTAGGCTGAACAACTACATCTTAATTATACTTTAGCAAAGAAGTTAAATTTTAATATTGCCAACCGTGATGTGAAATCAGTCTGGATGGATCCTTATCCAATTTTTGTTTTTACATGAAAAAGCTAATTTTCCTCATAATCCTTCATCATACTTCCCCAGTAAACATGCTATAAAGCTGCTGCTGCATTCCACCTTACTGACACTCCTCTCGCTTTTACTGCCAAAGTGCCCTGAAGCCTAACCTCTCACCAGGCAATGAGGCTCTTCTATCACACACTGTGTGATGTCGGTGAATTGCAAGACTGGTCCTTGGCAGCTTTGGCCACATTTGATCATAATCATGTTTTTATTTATTTTATTTTTCATCCTCTACCTTTGTTTTGCTTCTTCCTCGTCCTCTCATCCTGCTTGTGCTATCCAGTGGTATCATATCCTCCCAGTTACAAGAAGACTCCACCTCCTGTGCCCCCGCGCACCACCACCAAGCCTCTTATCTCTGTGACAGCCCAGAGCAGCACAGAGTCCACCCAAGATGCCTACCAGGATGGCAGGCATCCACGGGGTGGTCTTTGGACCACGGATAGCCTCGGCCGACCCATCTACAGCTCCATGGACAGCCTGGACAGCACCAAGGCAGTCACCATGGCCATGGAGTCAGCAACAGGCAAGAGGCTGATGTCTTTAGGCAGCCACACCTCCGTCCAGACATGTGACAAAGCAGTGCTTGTGTCCAAAGCTGAGGAGTACCTCAAAACACCCCGTTCTTCTATTGGCATACAGGTAACAAGATAAATGTCAATGTCACTCACAGCCCCACTGTCATTGATCACTTAAGCTACCCTCAGACTGAACACTGACTACACTAATCTCAATCTTTTTCTTTCATGGTGTGGCTTAAAGGCCAGTTGTCATTGTTGATTCTTTCATTTGAGAGCCATGTAGTCAAATTTAAACAGAAATGTCAGTCACATAATAAAAGACAAAAATGAAGGAAATAATGCTGAAGAGAAAATTCCCAAATTGCCTGTTTGGTTTAGGTTTTTCTGTTCAAGAAAAAGAAAGTATAGATCCTGAATCACAAGCAGTGAAAAATAAATCTAACTGGTTGATTGTTTCCAGCTTCGTTATCATTATCGTGTCCCTATGGTCAGACTCTTGGATGAGATTTATATTATTCTGGTCCACTCTGATATCAACGGGTCTGGAGGTAAAAACTGTGAACCTTGGAAAGCGCCATTTTGTTTGAGAAATGTGTTGTTGTTGGCAAATGTTGTCTGACCTTATGTTGTCTTTTGTACTTTTTTTTTTAGCTATTACAAGGTAAGTACTACAGTGGAAGTGCTCTGCTTTCTAAAATCATATTAAGAAAAAAAATAGAAACTAATGCAGAGTCTTTGACAAGACTTTAAAGGTAGTCCATGTACCTTGATATGTCAGATTGCAATGCCACAGTGTATACAGGTGTGTGTTGCTGTGTTTATTTGTTGAAAAGGGACATGTTATGAAAAATGTGAACTTTTTTCCTGTGCTTAAAAAAATTTCTTTGAATGTCTGAAGTCATTACCAACTTGCATTTTCTGCTGGGTCACCAAGATCTGAAAATATGTCATTTGCGATCAGATTGCAGTGTAGAGTTATATCAATGTACCAAGTTTTCTAGTCTCATTTCTCTGCCTAGCTTGAACTTCAGCTGATACTGCATTCACAGGAAGTTGGTAGTGGAAAGTTAAAACTCTTAATCTAGCCGTTTGCTTTGTTGGTTCATTGAATTTTTTTAAACATAATAAATTGAAACAAAGTAAAAAGAGAGAAAAGAAAAGAAAAAATAAAGTTCACAATAACAAAAACAAATTAGAAACAAAACTAAATTTTTTTGACGTTTCCATTGTGCTCCGGAAAAAAAAGAAGTTGGCAGAAGTAAGAACTTTTCGAGGCCGACCCTCAATTATTTTTTTAGATTTCTTCTTTTGCTTTGCAATTAACATAAAATCAAATAGTTAGTTATATACTTAAATTGAGGAAATAGAGTAAATGAGCTTATAATGCCTATAAGTATGCTTATTGTTTTATGCTCCGAAAAGGAAACCAAACATACAGTAATTAGTATTTACATGTTTTTACATAGCCTGAAATAGAGTTGGAACAGATTTGATCCAATATCGGTATCGAGCTCTAATATCACCATGATTCTTCAGCGGAAACGAGCCCTTTGAGCCGATACTTCAGACACAATCTGTCTGCAACTCTGTTACACCATCTTCTATTCAGATAGCTACACCCTGCTTCCATTTGAACACATTTCTCTTGGACCTTAACTAGCTACTAAAAAAGCAGTTGTTCCTGCTAAATTATAACTACCTTTGTTTTTGTATCAAGATTATGAAGCAACTTCGATTTACTTTAGAAGGTTGTCTTATAAATAACATTCAAAATGTATTAATTTAGTTTATCAGTTGCTCTCCTTTTAAAACGAGGGGCATGTGTCTCTACTACAACCTATTGAATAATAACAGCGATAATTACCATAATCACAATAATGTTCACATAAACTGATTTGGTATAATAATTTGGCATTCAGCTGATACTCTAAGGGGGAGACCTAAAAATTGACCACTTTCAAGTTACATTTAATTTTTCAATTATGGTTCGAGGTGGTTTTTTTGTTGTTGTTTTGTTTTTTTAAAGAAAAAAAAGTATTTATTTGTGTTTAATCTTTAATTTAATTAATTAGATCCTCCAAACGACGCAGGTGATCCGTTCTGTTTCCTTCAGCACCGTGGACAGCAGCATTGTTTGCTTTATGCTGCGAGCGTCCATAAGAACGACCTGACCTGCTTCTTTTTGTGGTTTTTAATGAACTCTTAGTCCCTTTTCTCATGAAACAAGCAGCATGTAGGCCAACCATATTTTTGGCCGTGCAACGTGTATTAATCAATGACTGTATGCGCATGCACGTGACTTGCGAACTCGCAGTGCACGCCCGAAAATAAGGCTCACCCGAAAGCCCCTATGAAGGCTAACTCTAACCCTGCTCTCATGCAGTAATTATGTGCTCCAGAGATTAGGCTATTAATAACACCCCAGTCTATCAGAACAAGAAATAAACGTGCAATGCATGTATGTGTTTAACGCAAGATTGTCTAAACAATTATCTGGTTTTATACTCTAAAACTCAACGGTGTCAGTCATAAACCGCCAAGTGAAACCACATTAACAACGTTAAGAATAAACAGTAATGTCTAAGCTAGCTTGCCAATAAGCAAACTTTCATTAGAAATCATTCAGTGTTATTTCCCATGTGGCTAATTAGAATACAGAAGCACAAAACCAATTTCATTTCTCCATCAATGTCAGTAGTGTTTGATTATTTTTTTTTTTTACGCTACATTTTTGGTCTTTCGAATAAAAAACATTTCAACTCACACATTTTAACTGAAGCGGTGGCAGCCACGAGCTTGAAAATACGCACCTGGCCCCTGATTGTGCCCTTGACTGTGCTGCGTTCAAAGTCGTAACGGCACAAAAGTCGTTTCGCCTTTTTTTCCCCCAGGTGTGCTAAAGGCCCCCCCCCCCCCCCCCCCCCAAAAAAATAAATAAATAAAAATAAAACCGCCGTACCTTGGCCTTGTTTTGCTACTATATAAATTTAATTAATTATAGGCTACCTTTAAATGTGTTCATGAGGTGACTCACAAGAAAGCAGTCACATGTTAAGTCCTAAATTTACAAGTTTTTACCAATGATTGATTAAAAAGGAACATAGTTGATGTTTTTAAATAGCCTTGACTCAAAGTCTCACTTTCAATCCAACTGAAATGAGTGAGTAGTTTATGAAAGCAAACCCACCAATATCCCAGAGTTAAAGCTGCCCTGCTCAGGAATTGATCAGTCCTCCAAGTTGGCCTAATCAACAATTTCCTGAAACATTTAGTTCTTATCATTGATGCACAAGAAGGTCAAACCATATAGTGAAAGCAAAGTTTTCTCATACTTTTGCCTCTCAGATACTTCATATTGACCAGGAACAATTGGTGTGAACAACTTTCAGGCTTCACTGTAAGAAACTTTAAAATGTCAAACTTGTCTTTTAAAAGGTTACAAATCTGTGTCTGTAACCCAGAGTGCGCGCGTTCATTTGTACTGTGAATTATGAAAGTTAGTGTTCTGTTGCCATTGTTTACCAGGTGGAAAGTGTGACAGACTCTGAAGTTGAAAGTAAGGGCCTCCCTCAGTTCCATTCCATAGGGATCCAAGTGGAGGACAAGAAACGGTATGTGTCTAGAAGAAGCAAAGTGTCATATTAATAGTTTTTGTCCCCCGCATGTTAAGTACTTTGATGTTTCATTGTTGTTCCTGTTAGGCGTGGGAGGTTCAAGCGTTCCAACAGTGTGACTACTGCAGTACAAGCAGACATGGAGCTGGAGGGATTTCCTTCCATGGAAGACAAAGGTCTGCAGTTTGGTGGTGGCTTCGGCCGCCACTCTGAACCCAGCACGCCAACGCAGTACGGAGCCATCCGGACGGTACGCACGCAGGGTCTGTTCAGTTACAGGGAGGACTACCGGTCTTCAAGTGGGCGTTCCAGCCCACAGCCTGAACCCTGGTTGGTTGAACCCAGCCTGGAGAGCACGGACACAGGTCGAGTGTCCCCCCTTCGCAGGGATGGCAGCTGGTTCATGCAGCTCCTACACAATGAAACCAAGCGGCTGGAGGGATGGTGCAAAGAGATGGAAAGAGAGGCAGAAGAGCATGACCTGTCAGAGGAGAGTAAGTGTCCTGAGGGAATATATGACATCAATGTATGACATGCACTCTATGATCTCTTGCAGTCTGTGGACTGATGTAGCCTGTAAACATTCTTAGTGTTAGCTGTGATGTTGACTAACTGAGTCGTGACAAGCACTTTATGAGCAGACTGGATTGTTGTAAATGACTGAAAGATGCTCAACATGTTGGCAAGCTGTCAGTGATAAATCCAGAATCTGCTTCTGTGTGCGTCTCTGTGTGTGTGTGTTTCAGTCCTAGGAAAAATCCGGAGTGCAGTTGGAAGTGCTCAGCTACTAATGTCTCAAAAGTTTCAGCAGTTTTACTGGCTATGCCAGCAGAATCTGGTGAGTAACGACTGTCTGTCAAACAGAACATTGTATCTGCGTGTTGTTTATATGTCGCACAAAACCTCCGATCACTGGGAGTAAACTTGCTGATTGGGTTCCCTTTCTCAGAGCTTTGAAAAGGTGCTTAGCCTGTCGCTGCACTTGTGCACCTTCCAGAAATAGACCATAGAGATCGATAGTGGAACAGTCTCTGCTGCTACTGACCCCACAGTAAACGGAAGGGGAATTCCAATAGGAAGCAGCACCTGTGTTGAGGCTATCCATTAATGCACAGAGGCAGCAGGTTGAATGGGAACTCAAGAGTTTGAAAAATGGACTGCCACACCGTCTCACTGTTTGGCCCTCATGTCACGTCTCCTGGAAACTCGTAGCTTTTCTTATGCTAAGGATGCCCAGAGTCAGCATATATCACAAGAAGGTAGTTATAAGTGGGACGTTTCTGCAGATAAAATGGAGAGAGATGGTGAAAGAGACAGGGACTTAATCACACTTTCTTAAATTAGGCTAATTAAAAACACTGATGAAATGCAGAACCTTGTTGAGGGGCTTGTTTCAAATCTGCTCTCTCATTGCCTTGTGTTGTTTTTTCTTGTATGTGTTTGTGTGTGTCTTGAGTGTGTTGCTTTCTTCTGGAGGATGTTGGTTACGCTTGCTCCCTTTCTCTCCCTATAGATAATAGGATGATGAATTAAGTCTAACATTGGCAGTGACAAGCCTTAGATTGCCCTGAGCTTTCAGAGATGTCATAAAGAGAGAAGGAGTCTGTTTCACCATCTGGATGAAAGTGGAACTGCACTTTGTGTCTATAAAAAAAAAGAGCAGTGAATGACCTGAAGTTTGGTTTTATGGACTCTTTTTTTGTTTGAGATCATGCTCACTTTGTGTTTGCTGTTTGAGGCAATGAGTGCATGAGTCTGTCAGCCATCTGAGTTATGTACAGCGATACACAATAAAATAGTGGGAATGAGCGTTGTATTTTTGTCATATAAATTTGAAAGATCACACAGTTTTTTAATTGAGTTGCGATATATCTAAAATTATGTTGTGAAAATACCAGATTTTTACAAACTTGATGCTGGGAGGCAAGGCAGATTTATTAGACATTTGTATGAGACAACTTAAAGGGCTTTACGTAAACATTAAAAGCATTACAGCAAAGTGCAAAAGAAACATTAAGGATAGGAAAATTACAAAGAGAGAAATCTAATAAAAACAAAAACGAGAAGTCCCAGCAAAGATTTCGCTCATTTCGACCCTCGAGTGTTGACCACAGCAGTGCTGAATTAGTTGCAGTTGTTGTTTTTTTTTTGTGAAACCTGTAAAACTCCATGACAGTAAAGCCTACTTATTTTTCTAAATCATGTTGAGCCATCTGTCCCCTTAATCTGTTCCATATTCTTCAGGGTGGTCTGGTCACTGCTTTAATATGGCTGTTCAAATTACGCTCAGTCCAGAATGAGTTTATTTGTGAAAACACAAAATGGAGCAAATCACAGCTGCAGTGTGTTTATCTGTGATTAGGTTAGAAAAAATGAAATGGAAAGGGTCTGTCATCTTTTTTGGTATTGTCTGCACATGTGACTTTTAAAATGGCCTTTAACATCTATTTGCAATTGCTGCAACACCCAGCAGGTCAATCATGCTGTAGAAAAGTCCGCAAGACCCTGTAAGAAACCATTTGAAACAATGCAAATTAGTTTATTTATTTATCTTAAAATCTGCAGCCTATTGGGTAATTGGATGCATTTAATAGATAAATATTCATATTAAAATTTGAGTAAACTTTGGACTCTTACAATGCATTTGTTAGATAGTTTTCTGTATTTATTTTTCTGTAAATTTATGCAAGTTTTCAGTTTCATTCTTCCATAATTTTATGTGAAGTTTCCCTAAAAGGTTTGTTCATACACTACCAGTCAGTTTGGACACACTTCTATATGAAATCTTATGGGAAAGTGTGTCCATACTTTTGACTGGTACTTCACATTTATTCACTGTCTGATTTAGAACGTTTTCCAGCTAAAAGCATTTTGTTGATTGTCAGCGCTGTGCTGCCACACAGTGGTCAGAATGATTACTTTTGAATAAAGAAGCAGCTATGAGCAGCAAAAAAGTTTGTTTCAGGTGCAGTTGTAAATTGTAATTTGTGAACTGTCGCCTGTGCAGGACCCCAGTGCCATGCCCAGACCCACATCTCAGGACCTGGCTGGATTCTGGGACCTTTTGCAGCTTTCCATTGATGATGTCACTGCCAAGTTTGATGAGCTGCAGCAGATCAAGAGCAACCAGTGGCAGCTGGTGGAGAGCCCTGAGAAGAAGGTATAATTGGGCTCCACACACTTTTAATAATTAGTCTTAATGGGCTCCAGATGAACTCACCCAGCTTGAGAGGAAACTACTCAAACAACATTAGCGTTCCCTTTTAGACTTGGGACCAGCGGGAGGTTACAAAGTATAAACAGGAAGGAAGCAGCTGTTTTGCTTCGAACGCTGGCAGCTTCCTCTTAAAAAAAAAACATGTTTTCCCATTTAAACCATCAGCTGCATCCATAGATTAAATTTATTGTCACTTCACACAGGTTTGCTTGTTTTATCCCAAAATATAAGCCAACAAAGCACAAGTTTTTTTTTTTTTTTATTATTCCTGAATTTAGTCCAACAGTGCTGGATGTGAGATGCTCTTGTTGCAAATATTCATAACAAATAATGCACCCAAATTGTCTATAAGGCTTAGATGACATAAATTGTGTTAAAATTCCTTCAATGAGGGTTTAACAAATTTTTTTTAAAGAGTTAGATACTTGTCTGTAAATGAAATCTACAGGAATATGCTTTCATTTGACAGTCCTTATTGTTAAATGGTTGATTTCAGTGTGTTTCTCAGTACATGATGCAGTTAGAATTGTGATTATATTATGATTAGATGGCAAAGTACAAACATAAATTATCAGAAAATTAAAGATGTGAAACACTTAAGTCATTAAACCATCCAGATAAAGTACCTTTTATACAGCTTGCATTTATAAGAGTGGCACTTGCAGTTGTAAGAAGTACATTTAGACGGTTATGGTGTTGTTAGAAATAAACTCGATCCTTCAGGGTACTTGGATAATTATCTTCACGCTACAGTTGGAGCTTTAAGCAGTCATTTACCTCCAGCAGTTAACAGGCACATTGCGAGCTCCATGAAGCCGAGCACGAGCGGTGGCACAGATGCTCCATGCATGGCCCCGCTCCTCCAAGGCGACCGCTATTAAGACCAACACCACCTTGCGATCAGAGAAGCTCACCCTGCACTCGGATATTCTTCACTGTCTTTACAAGAAAATGTCGTTGCGTTGGCGTAACCCATAATACACCTGGGTGACAAATCAAAGGAAGAACAGAATGAGTTAATGAGGTGTTGGGCTGACAGAACAATTTGAGGACACCTATGTATTGATTCTTTAAGTCTATTCCTTCATGTGGCGCTTTGATAATATTAGTGCAGAGCGCTGTTAGATTAGGTAAAGAATATGACTCGCACCGTCTCCATACTTAAAATGATTCAGCGACCCTTTGTATTGATGGGGAGCATTGTCATCCTGGAAGAGACCACTCTAATCAGGAGAGAGATGTTACCACAGGATAAAAATGATCTCTCAGAGCAAGTTTGTATTGATTTACACGCACACACACACTTAAACACCATGTCAACAAAATGTCATCCAAAGCAAAAGAAATCCCTCAAATCCCACCACCGTAGGTTAGGTTTTTCAGTCTGTTATGCTATTGTCATGCTGTGTATTTATTTATCGTTTATGTTTTACAATCCTTTACTTATAACTCTTAATTAATAGAAATCCTAAGAGATTGAATAAAGGCTTCTCTAGTTCTTGTTTCTTCAAGAACCAAAAAAAAAAAAAAAATGAAGCATCATTTATTCAAACCTTTAGAATAACTTAATTAAGTTTTTATCTGAAAGAATAATCGATCCTGTGTTTCCATATTGAAATAATACACAAAATCCAAACAAAGATTGCGTGTGTGACCCTGTTTCTCCATTCAGCTTGCTTTATTAAAGCTGTTTTTGCATATCTGTTGATGCAGCTCAGCCCTGCATCGGTGTGTGCTTACATACATTAAGCTGACATCATGAAATATGTAGATTTAGACGCTGGCTTGATGTAAGTACATGATGTCCTGATGTCCACCAAAGGCAACAAAGGCTCGAATGAGAGGGAAACATGAAAAAGGCCTCTATATTCTGAAATGCAATGTTGTGTGCTAATAGCAGAGCATTTCCATCTTTGAAAGTTTCCCCATTAAGAGTCATATTTATTCTGGGAAACTGCCTCGGTGTGTGTGTTTTTTTTTTTGTTTTTTTAATTTTAAGAAACATATTTGCAAGTTTACAGACTAGCAAATTATGAAGAAGTGTAGGATTACATCTATCAGGCTAACATCTCTAGGCATGTATATTAATTTAGAATTTAAAAAAAAGAAATTGAAAAAAAAAAACTCTAAAGATTTCATTTTCAGGAGCCAATATTTATTTTTAGGGCTTTAATCAATGTCCATTATGTTCCAAGGAGCTGAAGTGGCCACCACCTCTGCCAAAGAGACCAGCCAAGGGACGTGGCGGTGTGACAAGAGAGCGCTCTCTGGACCTTCAGGACCGCCAACGACAGGAAGCCCGCAGACGCCTCATGGCTGCCAAACGAGCAGCTTCTTTCAGACAGAACTCAGCCACAGAGAGGGCCGACAGCATCGAGATTTACATCCCTGAAGCCCAGACAAGGCTTTGAGGTCCATGCCTTCATCCTCAGCTCCTCTTGTGCATCTCCATCCGACACCGGCTCGCGGCGCCATACCCACCCTCCTTCTCTCTGCCGACAGCTATCACTGCTCATCCATTTTTCTACCTATGACCATTTTCAAGGTTGTCCCTGCTGAAGCTACACTAAGCAAAGTTTTTAGATGAAATTGCATCCTTTTTCTCAGTTTCAATTCAATTAGTGACAAATATTTAAATGCCAGCATTTATAAGTCATTTGAGTCAGGTTTATACAATGTTTATAAACCTCAAAAAGAGTTAGTGAAGGCTTATTGAAAGCCAAAATGTCACCGAAACTTGACATGACACCAATTTCCTCTTCTTGCTCTGGTATTCTGTGGTAGAAGTGACCTCAGGTCAGCTTAACTGATAAGTCTAGGTGTAGTTAAAGCAGAGATGATTTGTTCGTTTTTAATTCCGTGCCTCCACCACCTGGAGTTCATTTGCTTAGTGTAGCTTTGAGCCAAAAGGGGGCTTTCTGCCTCAAGCTGGCAATGAGCTAACATACCCCAAAACATGCATTAATTTAACTTGATCAAATGAATCTAGAAATCTTTTAGAGTTGTTAATTAACCTTTACTTTGCTCTCTAAATTCTTCCATTGTGCCATTGTGTATAAGGATATTGATACACTTGTCTCATACAAAGGGAAACACAACTTGTCTCTCAGCAGCAACAATGGTCTGTGACTAAAGCATCATCTGTGCAGGAAGATTGGCATCGGATTCACGTATTGCTGTTTCTCAGCAAGCTCCTAAAAAATCTTCAGATTGTTTTTAGAGGAAATATGGACTTTTATTTTTTCTAAACTTCCTGCCATGTTTGGATACATGAGGTCAGAGTAGATGGAGTCATGAGGCTTCACATCTATCACTGTCTCTCCATCTTTAACCAGGCATGCTGCAGCTATTGACCAATGTTGCTGATTTGGATTTATTTTTTAAAATTTGACTAAAACATCACCATTTCCACATTTGTTCATTTTCATTCCTGCATCGTCGCCGTCTTGTCGAAAGACTTCACATTTTTTAAAACTCTGTAATGTATGTGCTGCTGGATGCATTTCCATTGCAGAACAAATATGAATTATTAACAAGAGACAGTTTTGCACAGCCTGGAAGAGGTGGCTGTTTCAAACAATGCATTTTGCACCTTATAATATTCATGTTTGTATTTCCAAGGGAAATGTAGATTATGAAGCTCATGTGATATTGTTGCAGTTGAATTGCAAGGACAGAAATGGATAATTTACTACAGAATTTCATATTGCTCTATAGATGATAGAAATTTCACCTTGTTTCGTTTTGTTTTCATTTCTTCTGATGGCATTAATGCCACTCCTGAATCAAATATTGTGATCTATCACTTTTAGTTCCAACTACAGGAGCTATCACATGACCAACATCACAATCTACAGTATACATTTAGTATTTCTATTTTAAAAAGCTGCTGCTTGATTTGATGGTACCTTTTTTTTCTCCTGGCGATTAGGAAAGTGTTTCTTAGCTAACATTTTCCTTAACACACAGCATCTGACCTTCAGTTCTTCTTCTGATCTGCTCATGTAGTCTAGGAAAGACAGGTGCAAATGACACTTTAACAATATTCAGTTACTATAGTAAATGGTGCTGCTTTTTACTCTAAAACTGTTGTCCTATACCCAGTCCTATGTGCACGCACACACACACTCAAGGACTTTTTAAACAGATTTATTGCAGATTTATTAATATGGTGCCCGCTGTCTCCCCAATGACTTGTGGTAGATTGTGACTTTAGAAACGATCATCTTTGCAATGCTCTTGCCCTCAGTGATTTAAATGAGGAGGTTTTATGGGTTCACTTCTTCTCTGAAATGAAACTAGTTCAGACATATTTGCTTATGGACAGGAGAGATTACAGGCTATGACATTCCACCAACCTTTAAAAGTTCAATCTAAAATATCTACATTGAGCCAAGGGCATGCGCTTAGCTGAAAGTACATTATAGTACCTCTTTATATTTTCTATTCCCCTACCCATACATCCTCATTTGTCAATCTAACCCCAGCTTATTAATATAAATGTTTGATATCGCCGCTAGAGTTATGTTGCAGTGTATTTAATGTTTCCCATTTTGCTGCAATGCGTTCGGTAGAGGAGAGCAGTCTGTGTTGTTTGTGAGGCAGTGAAACATGGGGAAGGGTTTTAATGGGATTTGTGTTATTCTCACTGAGGCGTCCTGAGAGCTGGACTATTTTTACTTTTTAAAGAGCGTGCTAATCGTAGACCCTTACCATACCAAATGGCCTTAACCAAAACCACTCATGAATGTAGAGACCCCACTGATGCAAAAAAATGAATAGATAAACAAAATAGATAGGACGTTGCTGAAATTTCACCTAAAAAGAACAGGGGTCCAAACCTCTTCATATCGTTTTGCTTTTAATGGTCTCAAATCATAAGTACTATTCAATTGGACTGGTTTCAAGATGAAACAGGGCACAAATTTGATAGTGGAAAAAATATGTATTTTCATTGATTTAAAATCTGTTGTTTCTTTAAAGCAATTTTTCACAAAGAGTACAGAATTGTGAGCTTTAACACACACAGAGAATAGAATACATTTTCCCTGTTTCAGTACATGTAAATACTAGAGTTGACATGAAGTGGTATGATGCAGCTTATACAATGAGATAGTTGGAACACAATATAATAATTAGACAATGCTGGCCCGTTCAGGCAGTATACACAACAAAAAACACACATAGATACTGTATTTAGCTACCAACGGTCCTCATGGAGTTTTTGCAGTTTGGACAAATTATTTGGAGACTGGTAGATTTTTGGGGTACTTTAGCTGTAAACAAAAACATACTCAATTTTTAAAGAGAATGAACTCAGGTTTATTAGCAGCTTCCATTTAAACTGGAGGAAGGACTTAGTGATTACAGCTCTTTAATGTGTATAACTGCCTTTTTCATGGGCTCAAATGCTCATTTATTTTTAGGACTTAGTTTAGAATCTTTTACAGACACTGGCCACTTAATGTTGAACCCGCTGACATGGATATGAGATGCTCTTCACAGCAGCTGTCTTTCTGTCTCTAGTCGTGTTTTCAGCAAGTAAAACAGCTTGACTGAGATCAGATAATTGTTCTTATCCTTCTAAAACCTTTTGGGTGCTTATGCTGTTTATTTTGAGTTGTTGTTTAACTGTACTGTGAAGCATCATCTGATCAATTTTGTTACTTTTGGCTGAATCAGACCAGTGTATCCCTCGTCGCTTCAGAATTAAGCCAAGATTAATCTTCGGCCATGCCTTCAGTAAACACTAATGACCCAGTGCAACTCCCATAAGCCATCACTGATGATGTTGTATGCTTAATTTTTTATTCCTATGGTCTTGGTACAGGTTGATCTCAGTGTCATCTGTCCAAAGAATCATGAATCATCATGTTTCAAAATGCAAACTGCCACATATACATGGACAAAACAACAAGCCCACATTTGTCTATAAAACTCATTTTGGGTCAGTTTTCCAGTTAAAAATAAAATCATATTGATGAGTTGTAATTTCAAAACCCTTTTATTTTGGATTATCTTCAAATTAAAGTTGAGCACTAACACTTTTACTGAATAACTGTAACTTAAACATTTTTCATGAACAGTGAAACTAAAAATCATGTCAGTATATGAACATGATTCAACGTGCATATGTACTGTTAAATGAGCTGTATTCTATCTTCCTCTGTCAAGTCAATTGATTTATCTCAATAATCGATGGGCTGGATGCCCCACTATAGACTAAAGGACTATGAAAAATAATTTGATTGAAAATTCAAGTGCATTAAATACTTGCAGAGACTGATAATATGGCAAGGGCTTACTTTTAAGTTTTATGCTTCAACAGCTTTTTCTCCAGCATTTATGTATTGTGTTCCAGAGAGGAGGGATCCAACAGGTTGATTTAATTCTCTTCCTTAAAAAGGAAACACATTTAAAATAATTTCAGGTTATCAAGGATTCAAACCACCAGGCTGATAAATTGATTTTCTAGCTATTACAATATTCTGTTTCATTATTTTTCCAGTATTATTTGGAGTTGGTTGTAAAGGGTAACCCTTTGTAGTATTTCTGAAGTATTAGTTTTACAGTCTGAAGTCACTTTATTTAGTCTTTTTTATCCATATGGAGGAAGAAATCTTCCTAGCTACACATGATAGTTCATTAAACTTTTTAACACCACCCACCTTTCAATTTAAGATTATAAAACGGGGTTAAGAGCTTCAGTGAACCCATTTACTTCCCAAAATGTGAGAAGGAAGTATGCAGTTATGGTGGCGACTCTAACAGTGCTGTCACAAATAGTTTTGCTGGCTTCCTTTGGTCCATTTTTATTTTCCCGGGGCTCATCTTTTATTGTCATCTTGTGGTTAAAGGGAACTTGCCATTAGCTTTGAAATATCAATGTCCTCATTTATTTCACTGGTTTCTCCCACAGATTTGCCCTTAACGTTTATTCTCAGAGGGGCTGACAACAGCTTATCGTAACGACAATAGCTGGTGGCTACTTAAGCAATCAAACTGCTCTTCCACCTGACTGAAGTCAAAGTCAGATCGAGTCTACTTCCCACAGACTGCAAACTGTGACTCCATCATGTGTAGTGCTGTTGATCTGGTATTCATTATTAAAAGTCCAGGCTTTCCAAAAATGAAAAACAGAGCTTTTTGTACCTTCAAGTTCCAACTTATGTGACTAGAACTTCACTTGCATGTCAGTTTAAATCAATTTTACTCACCACTCTCTGGGCGAAATCCACTGAACAACCATTATTTGTCAAGAGGTTGGTACATAAAACCCATAAATGTCTTCTCCTACTGGGCCAAATTATTATGTGCCACTTTAAAAGCAACAGTGTTAGTGAAGTAACAGTATAGTGAATAAAACATGTCCTCAAGAATCACAGGGCACTGTGCTGGAAGTGATAAACAATTGTACAGTAACAGAAACTTTAGATACACAATCAATTCCACAATGTGTTTTTCGTGGTATCATGCAGGGCTGTTTTATCATCATGGTACCATTTTCATATTACCGTCGCTGGATCTCTGAGTATACTTCTTTTATGTCTACCATTTTACTCACCATGCTATGAGGGGCTTAGGAGTTTGGCAACTATGTACATGACAAATCCTCAGGTGCCTTACGGTTTGATTCTCATAGGACTGAGTGAATGTTTCGGGTTGAGGTATGTGAACGGACTGCAACACCTTTTAGAGTGCAAGTTTGTATTTTCATTAAGGGCTGGAAACCGGGCTGGGTTGGACTGAAAAGTTTGAAGTGAATTTACTTTATATTTGACAAATTCAAATGTCCTACTGTAATAAACTTCAGCACAATACAGTCTCGAGGATATTGAATAAGTATTTCCTGGTATTGCTTTTTCTTTTCTTTTTTTCTTAATTTAGGTTCAGACCATAAAGTTGCTATGCCATGATTCACAGTAGATAAACACAACAACCATCTCAGCTACTCGTATATTTAAAAATAAAAAGTATTTATCTGTATTTTTCCCTTCTAGTTGTGATATTTTATTCTCCTGATGTTTTTGACATTTTGGCATCTACATGCATACAGAATCTGGAGACTGACAAAACTTGACCAGCCAAAAAGTGCAATAGTGTGACAAACAGGCTTGCCTACAGCTGTTTACCTCACGGTGAAGCGTTTTAGCGAACTTGGTTTAGTCGGAGTAGTTGTGAGCTCCACAGGAAACACTTTGTCATGCCTGTGTACTATGCAGCAATACTTCTCCGGGGCAGCAGAGGTTGCAGGCCCCCAGTGCAGATCAACTCCCCCCTCCCCCCCAAGAGAACACTGTAAAGCACCATGTTCATCATGCTGAACACTTTCAGAAGCAAAAACACGTGCTGTCATTGTCACCAAACTGCGATACAGCTCATCCGACAGGATTTACTTTGTGCTGATTTAAGAAAAAAAACAACAGTATGAGGGGAAACTATAACTTTCAGCTAACTTAGGAAATGATTCACATGGATGTAATGTTGGAGTTCCTTTGCTAGGAGGACTTTTCTACTATTTGCGGCACCATATTTTGCATCATTTAATAGTTACCCAGAAGATAAACCTCCCAGAGGTCTGTATAGGTGCTGAATCGACCAACTTCTCTCCTTGTACCTGTCATTAATTTTTATTTTCATTTTTTTTTTGGTTAGTTTTCTTTTCTGTTGTTGATTAGGACAATCCGCACACACAAAAAGCATCAAACGCACATGGACACTACAACAGCCATGTCATGGTATATCCTCAATAGTCACTTGAGTTTTGTCTGTTGATGTTGAGGATGTTCGTGACACGTTTCCAATTTCATGGAAAGTTTTTTCTCCTTGTTTCCAATACAGTTGCACTGCAAAGATGTCTTTCTATTGTTTGCTCTCTCTTCTCATAAATTCTTTCTTTTTATGATGTTGAAGCTTGTTGTTATAAGCTGAACATTTGAATGCATGCTCACATGAACTTCGATGTGAGAGTCTGTCTGCCCTTCAAGCAATAATCCTAATTTAATCATTTAGGATGACTTTTAAACATATAGATTTTTTTTATTATGAGGGATGTTTGTGTGGTGCGTTAGCTACTTAAAGAATAGTTTGACACTGGATGGAATATTTTTTTTTCTCCTGCTTAGACAAATGGATTGTTATGCTGCTAATAACAAGAGGATGGTTAGCTTGGCTTAGCATGAACACAACTGGTATCCTGGCTAATAGACAGTAATGTTTGCAAGATGTTGTTGCCAACTGACTTTGACTAAATGTTTTCCATACTCCAAGTCTTATGGTTATCTAAGATCCAGTGGCTGTGTCTAACACAGTTAAAGTAGATGTTTCGTCAACTCTCAGCAGGAATGTCAAACTATTCTTCTAAACAAGCTAAAGTTGTGATGGTGTCGTGTTCAATAAAACTTTTGTTTTGCAACATTGAGGTCTTCATGTTAAATTTTTTCCTACTGTATGTCATATATGAGTTGATTTTTATTATGTTTATCCTTTTCTTCTCTTGTTACCCGAGTGTCCGCCTGTGGAACGCGTTTAGTGAGTAAATGTGAATTGTTATGCCTCATGTCACACACAAAAAAAATAATAATAGTAATCTTGTATCCAGAATTTCCTTTGTTTTAATGTTTGCTTTTTTTATAACTGTTTAGAAAAAAAATATTAATTATTTTCATTGTTTTATGAGGAGAGAGAGCAGTCACGCTGTTTGTTTGCCTTTGGTGGTGAAGTGTTTTGTGTTGAGGCTGTGGGTAGAAAAAAACTAAAAGGCCTCTTATGGGTTTTGGGAAGTAACATGAGAAAAAATTTGATAGCACATAAAGGTTTGTGGTTAGCTTAAAACTATTTTGAAATTGTTAAATATATCAATAATGAGGATAAATATAATGCCAAATATTCAGTATTTGTACAGAAATATACATATATAAATATATATTATATGCCTAATTTAATTGGAAATTATTTTCCGCTCTTGACCATGTTTCTGTTGTTTACTGTTCTTTTGTCAGCATTATTTTATAAGATCTTCAGATAGCATGCAGGATAGTGAAAATGAATGTATTAATTAGTGTTTCATTGCTGGACAATATTACAGCATTCTACAGTTTGTGTTTGTAAGATTACTTTAAACTGAATATTTCATTTCCAGATTTATCTATAAATTGATTCAATTTTCTTTTTTAAATTCAACTTTTTTCCTTTTTTAAGTTGTTTCAACAGGTTTTTTTTTCAAATCATTGCATAATTTTACTCCCCTGCTTTATCAATGTGATTTAGAATATTTTGCCTCTTCTAAGTACTGCTAACCATCTGTTGTAAATAATTATGCAAATTAAAGTTTTTAAAGAAACAACACTGGTGTTAAAACAGTTATTTTATTCCTCTATATGTACATTATCAGGGGGCGGCACAGTAATACAGATGCACCAAGAAGTATATTTAAAATTTAGTTAAAAGGTAGGGTTATTTATGGAGAATTTCAAACGACTGTTATTTATCCTCATTTGTAATATACTATCATTTAGATGGAAAGATAAATGATGCACTGTTTATTAGGTGTCATATGTACTGACCCCCAATTTTATGTGTGAGGCTTTGCTTAGTTTCAAGGTCCTGGACTTGTGCTGGATCGCTTTCACACACGTAATGTAGTGGTTAACTTCATCAGAGCCCACCTGGTCCCCGCGCTCTCCCAAATGATTCACATTCAGCTTAAAATGCCCCAGCATAGAAAATAAGTTTACTTAAAGATGAGATAAAATGCTTTTGTGAATGCTAAAAAAATGGAAACCAAAAAAATTCTAGTTAAAGAAGTGGTCTTTATTACAGCAAAGAAGCCAAACATTACAGACAAGAATAATCATGAACCATGAATAACAACTCCCTACTCGGACCGGCCTCTTATCCAGACAACAGCTTCATTCAATGCTCTTCAGGGCCACAACTTCTCTTTTATCATGGAGGAAATATGGGCAAGATCTGTTACTTAGTTTTCCTTTAAATGTGTTAAGAAGGTTTACATACTGTATTTACTTTCTTGCAACTCTCATGTAAGAAGCTCATCTGCTTTTTTCCAACTGGAAATGCCCATCATCACTGGAGTTAAGGTACGATTGGATGAACATAGGCCTCTGAATTTCCTTTCCCTTCTTCAGGTCAGATCATAAATCTGAAGAAATAAAACTCAAAGTTGATGTTTCACCAACAGAATAAACATCTACAATCAGTGAAAACTAGAATAGTCTTTTAAACATCATCTGTTGTGAAGTTGAATCCTCAAGGAGAACAGTTTGAACTTTATCTACAACAGAACTAATGTTCTGACATTTCATCCGTTATCTAAATCTCTACTGTTCGTCTAACAGTAGAGCCCCTCATGATAACCTACTTATAATATCATCCTTATGAGCTGCTCCAAGTTAATGGAACATCTGGTATTTTATTTACAATAATAATGTTTTTTTTTTCCTTTTTCTTTTTTGTCTGAATCAGTTTGTGCACAAACAGAAACACCTGCCATTTGATACGCTTGTAAAGCCTCACAAAGAAGCATTCAGATAAATTAAAAACAATGAACGATGGTTCAAGGTCTTCAAAGCATTGATCGTTCACGAGAAAGCGTTCTGAGCCCCGGTTGCGATCAAAGACGCTGTTAAAATGCTTGTTTCAACAAGGAAATTTAATGATTAGGCACAATAAATTTATCTGTATCACAGTTCTTGCATGTTTCACTCAATAATCCTGTTCTTTCACTCTGTCAGTGTGTATTCAGGGATAATGGTGAACAGGATATGAGGATGAAGATAAACAGCTTATCCCTGCTAAGACATTAAGAGGGAAAGCGGCTATTATCCGAAATACTCGTGATGTCCTACTGACCACGAACAGAGCAGTGGGCTTTTGCACAAAAAAACCACAGTAACATCAAAGAGATTCATTTAGTGAAAACAAAGACGATACTACTGGATTCCACCTAAATACTGAAAAAAACTACTTCTAAAGCTTTAATATACAGCTTCAATCAGGGGTTCTTAAACTCTTCTTCATGGACCCAAATTGAGCGGACATAATCTCTAACCTTGGGAACCATTATGGGCTCATTAAATCATATCAATACACTCAAGACTCCAGAGGAAACTGCCCATTTTGTGTCCCAAAACACAGTTTAAGAAACGCTGGTGGTAAACATGGAATGAAAAATGATTGTTCTTACAAGCAATGCAAGTAAACAAACAATAAATACAAACAATGTGCTTCATCTTATATAGACATATTTACACAAAGTCTTTGGCTTATGAATAAACATTAGCTCCAAAACAATAATATCAAAACAAAAAGTGTTGGCCACCAGTGCACAGAACAAATGAAGTCTGGGAGCAGTTCACTTCCAATTCCATCCAAGCCCTAAATGGAAACTAAAATTTGCTGTTTTCTTTGTTAATAAAAGGTTTGATCTGAGTCGTCTCCGAGATAGACTACATTGCATTTGCTTGTACAAATCTGTTTGGTGTGTTTTGAACTAACTGAATTGAAAGTGCATTGGGCCCAGCCCTGAAAACAAACATGATACTGATGACAACTGTTCCATTTTAAAATTGTGGGTACAAAGAATACTTCAAAACTTCTATCCAGCAGACGGTACATGATACTACAAAAACAAACAAAAAATAAATGCGTAAACTTGTAATGGTAATAAACTATTATTGACACAAAGTTAATTTTCTTCATCTAACTGTAATCATCTTTGTGTAAACATCAAATGGGCTCAAAGTGACTATAAAGTACTCATATATATATAATGATACCCAAATGATGACCAGAAAATTAACATGTAGATGAATGAAGTACAAACAAAATAATCCCCAGTTTGGCTGGGTTGCAACTTAAGTTTTCTTTTTCTTTTTTTTTCCGGTACAAAAGTACTGGCTGCAAATATTTAAACATCACCAAGATGAAACGTCCAGCACTCTCAGAGTACTCAGAAAATAGCATGAGAGGAGGACTGTGGGGCCACTCAAAACTGAATGCAGTTTATCAAAAGCTGTCTTTGCAGCTTACAAAGGGGAGGGAGACATCTAGAGTGCACACTGAGTACTGCAGCCGAGACAGCACGAAGCATAGAGCCCATGGGAGAGGGCTGTGGTGAGAGGCTTAACATTTAAGTTGGGGCCCAAAACATACAGGGGCCCACTGGCACTCAAAAAAGCTGTACAATAAGCATAA
This sequence comes from Leptatherina wallacei, assembly GCA_028567055.1. NCBI lineage: Eukaryota > Metazoa > Chordata > Actinopteri > Atheriniformes > Atherinidae > Leptatherina > Leptatherina wallacei. The sequence continues at coordinate 18,030,933 of JAOXYM010000024.1, forward strand.
AGGAGTAAAGGAGAAGCATCATCTCCTCTGCTGCAGTCCTCTCCACCATCACTTCCCGATAAAAGTCCTAACATTATTTAAGGAGCTGACTTTTCTTGTGTCATTTGTTAGGACACAGAATAGATGCTACAGAACAGCCAGCGCAGAGGGGAGTTAGGACCAAGCAAAAGCAAAGGATCAAATACATCAAGAAGTGAACATATGTTCTCTGGCTCTTCTCCACCTCCCTCTGCTCTTCTATCCTTCGCTTATGATGACTCGATGAACTCCAGTGCCAGGTCGTAGCAGAAACGATATTGTTCCTGCAGACAAACAGAAACAAACATACAATAAACATATCTGCGTGATCACATGTGATTAGTTTTACCCCTGTTTGTATTATTTCATATGTGTATCAACTTGAATTATCTTCGTCAAAATTTTAATTCTGGATAACTTACTGGAGTATCCACCATGTTGGGCTTGCTGTTCCTCAAGGTCTTCACGGCGTGGAAAACATCGACCACACTCTGTCTTTTGGCCATCTCACACACAATGCTGCTGGCACAGAACACTCCACTTCGTCCTCCTCCATTTCTACAAACAGTCCCAGTGATACAGAATTATTTTAGCTGATGTTTTGAAGGTGGAAAAATAATTGATTTAGCCAGTAAATTCTAAATGTCATCAGACAAACAAACTTCTGGAAGAAAAAAGGTGCCACTTTGATTATATAACAATATCTTATAATTAAACAAACGCTGCCAGGGTAACTGGTGTGAAACTGTATTTATTTGATCCTTTTCATCTTTACTTACAATCAGGCACTTTTATGAACATGTTCTAAAAAAGCAGACAGTTTTAGTGTGCTGTGGACTTACAGGCAGTGCACAATGGTTCTTCCTTCTCCCTCCTCTCCCTCGCGCTGCCACTGGTCAACCTGAAGTATCAACTTGAGGAAGGAGCGTTTGGAGGCGGGGACTTCTCTATGCCCCGCCCATCCCAGATACTGGAACTGACGAACCATCAGGTAGCCTTCCTGAGGCTGAAAGATAGAATAAGACCTGCATTGTAGTAGCAAGCACGTTGAAGTGCTGGCAGCAATAACGTGCCAGGATAATATGGATGAGTGGATGAACTGGTGAACTAACCCTGGTGAGGTTGCAGACTCTGAAGAGTCTACTGATAACATCGCAGTCCATCGAGCAGGACATACATTCCACCTGGACTGGACCGTAGCGCAGCATGCCCTCCTCTGGCCAATACTGAGGACAACCCTGAGTTAAAAAAGATGAGGGATGAGGAAAACAACCTCACGCAGCTTCTCACAAACACAAAGTCAAGGTGCACGTTGTTTTTTAAATACTTTTCTTACTATTATTGATTTATATGTAACATGCTTTGTGCTAAGATCTGACATAAAGGGTAATTTACGCCTTGGTACATTTTTTCCTTTAATATACTGAAATACAACAGCTATGTGGAGATTTCAGCTTTATTTACAGTACTGGGGAAGTTTTTTGCAGACCCTCATTTCTTTCTATATTGCCTGAAAAACAGGAAATATGTGCAACAAAAGAAAACAATGTAGGCAACACAGTGGACAGGGCAAAAACAAGAGTATGTGCAATTCAAAGCAATTAAGATAAAAGTTCCAAATGGTGTCATTAACCCGCTGGCAGTGGTGTATGTTTTAATGAAGGCCACTTTGACATGACTTGCATATATTGAACTGGCCAAAGAAGGGACTGTACCTACCAGCTGTTCATGGTGGAACTTGAAGTATTTGAGGATAAAATATCAATCATGTATTTTTCTATCAGTTTGGTGTGTGATATGAGTTCTAAGGTTATTTATTGTATGCTCTCTCATACTGTAATAATATGCTCTATTGGTTACTGAAAACTATTGATCTAAGAAGAGGCAGACCCTGAGGAAGGGACAGGGAAAGTGAAGTTGTGGGTCACCAGACACCCTTAAAAGGATCTGTTTGAATAGTGGTGTAAATCAGTGCAAGAAAAACAAGCGACTGCAGTGTGTTTTTTGTGTTATTTTGAGCACAGCATGTCACAGATGTTTCATAAAGACCTCAGGAAAGTGCCGACATACGACAAAAAAGGACACACTACACTAGTTCTTTGCTAAGTTATGTGTAAACACAATACTGGTTTTTCCCTTGTGTCAGGTGCTTTCATATGTTTGAATGATTCATAGGTCATTGTTAAGTAGCTTAAGTGATCAAGTAGAATAACTGGACTGAAGATTAATATTAATTAAAAAAAAAACTTTGAAAGTTCTTCTGAAAACCTGGTAAACTGTTCTTTGATGCCATTTGAAAAAATGCAAGAAAGTCTGGTTCCTTTAAAGCTAAATGTACAGAAATAAGTGGCTCAAGACTTCTGCACAGTACTGCACATGTGAAATGATCCTCAGAGAAAAAAAGAGACGACAGTACTGGCGACTGGTTGCCAAAAAATTGGGTCCATTAAGGGGTTTCTCCAAAACTAAGAAACAAACTTTATAACATGTAAATATCAAACTGTGATGCATTATTTGAGTAACTTACCTGAGCCAGGTCAATCTCATTCAGCATCACCAAACTGGTACATCCATAGTCGTAAACTAAACGCCAAAAGTCTTTGACAGTGTTGGGCAAAGGATGCTGGGTAACAATGAATGCAGCAGGCTGTCTGTAGCTCTGCAGAGAGGAGACAACAAAACTAATGAGAGGTCTTTCAATCAAAAGGAGAAATCACAGCAGTATTAGCAAACTTTCAGGTGCACATCTTTATTTTTGTCTCTTGCAGCACATTGCTCTTGACCATTCTCGTTTACACACACACTCACGCACACACACACATTCAAGTTGAAACACAATTAGCAGAGTGGTACAGCTTGTGGGGTATGAGAGAGCAAGCACACTATGAAGGTGATGTTTCAGAGGATCATGCAGTGGGACTTAACTGTGAGGGCAGAGAGCATGCACGTACATAAAAATACACCAAAATCTTTCATCTACATTTCGTGGGGTCAATTAACTTTGTGTTCAGTTAGTTCAAGAAATACAAGTCTACAAGGATCATATGGAACACATATAAAGCCAAGTGTTTAGTTAAAACACTAAATAGAATATATCATATATATAATATGTTTTACATAATGAACTGACTGAACTGAACGTGAACTGATCCCAGCTTGTGGTGAATGACAATGTGCAGCCATCTATATGAAGAAGAGGTGTGAATGACTTTAAGGAGTAAGGCATTGTAGCCATGATGAGAATCTAGTGTCAGGGATTGGTTCACATGAAACTGGTGGCAGAACAACACTGAAGCCATGAAACAAATCCAGTATTGGAGATTTGAAGTAAAACCCCGTTACCTGGAACTCTTCTGACAGCTTGGTTAGAGAGAGGCCAGAGGTAAGTAACTAAACTTCGACTGTAAACTCCTAAAACTTTACAGCAGCTATAGTACTTTGTCCTCCATTAGCTTTGTTGGAGAAAAGGTTTCTTTGAACAACATGTTTATGTTACACTTTCAAACATCTATGAAACTATTCACTTACCTACAACCCACCCCTTACTTTGTTTCCTGCCTCCCTAATGATTATTTTTAACAGACCTTCTCAAAAACACCAACTTCTTCTTCTGACTGAAGATGACCAGATATCATTATCTTACCTTTAAATGTCTATCTACTCAATTACTTTCTTTTTAAACTCATGGTACACGGGCAACATGTTGAGGCCGTGTCAACCGTCGCCAACATAATCAATGTTTGGGTGGAGGCCAGAGAAGCTAGTGGTCTTTTCAGAACCTGGATTTGTCTCTAGCCTTCTGCTGCTAAAACCACAAACACAGCATCACACAAACAGGGAGGGGAGTATCTGTGTGTGAGTGTTTTCTGTATTAAATATGTGTGAATGTTTCTTTCTTACATCAATTCTCCACTTTCTTCGAGGCCTGTATCATTTTCAACAAATATGCAGTTTGGGACAACACACTTCATATTTGTGTTTTACATCAATTGGTTCTCATTTGCATAAATTGTGTTAAGAGCAACACATCTGCTGGTCTAAAAACAACTTAAATATGTATTCTTTGAAAAAGAAAATGTCCCAAACTACGTTTGCTTGATGTGTTGAAAATAACACAACCTTACTTTAGGAGCTCTTAACTTGCTACTGACTTACATCCATCAAAGCAGCATTGATGTAATTGCTGCTTTCTCCGTCTATTGTAATGAGGAAGGGCAGGCATCTATCAGGAGGAAGGCCATCCATAAAGCGGTTCTTGTCTTGGTTTCTAGGCAACAAAGCGATGCTGCAATCTTCTGGCTGAGGCTGGGGAGTCACTGAGTTTAATGTCTGGACACAGAGAGAAACATGTAAAGTTATATCACCTTGTTGACACCATATCACAGCAAACATTCAACAATGGTGCTTGTGAACACAAAAACTGAGTTTTTGTTTGCAAGAAGTACAACAATGAGCATAATTTCCAATGTTTGTTGTCAGTAAACAAGTTAAGAAATGAGGCAAACATTAAATACAAAAAGACCCTTAGACTCTACATATTATAAAAGGTTAAAAAAAAGGAGAATTTTTAGTGTCATTTAAGGCATGAAACAACAAAGTTACCTGGAACTCATCCTTCAGATGGGACGAGTTAGTCTGGGAGTCGATGCGGATCAGTTCATAAAAAGCTGCTTTGAACTCACACACTGGTATGGCTGTTTCTCCACACAGACACGCCTCTAGTATGGCATCATGGATGAATATATACTGCTCCTGTATATGATTTAAAGCACCCATGTAACAACATATACACATCGGCAAAAATTTTTACAGAAATTCTCTCACAGATAACACAAACAGCTGAAATGAAAGTGTGCAGACGCTGAGAGGACTCATGAGAGATGGAGGCGTAGATGAGATGGGATGATGGTTTACTTCACCTCTGAGTGAGTCTGTACACTCTGTTTCTCTGGATGTTTCGAGCTAATGACAGAAGCTTGGATTGTATAAAGACAGACAGCTTGCTGCTTTAGTGAATGGCCTAAGTGTGCTTTATGTGATGGATGTTACAGGAGGTGTGCATTTACCAAGTAAAAATCCATGAGAGAGATGTCATATATTTCACTTCTATAAATAATATTTAACCTGTTAAATGAGTTCAACACAAGCAACGGGAAATTAATTTGTAGATTTCTAGTCTTGTTTGATTTTTACAGAACAATAAAGGTCAAGCTGATGTTTTCATGAATGAATGAATGATAGATGACTCCACATAATATAGTCACCTCAGCCTGTGTGAGTCTGATGACTGAGTCTGAAAGTGAAGTTTTAGTTTGTCTATTCTAAAATGAAGATGCAGATGGAGGATGGTTGATGCAGTCACCTCAGTCTGTACCATGTTGATCCTCCTTGAGCGAAGAGCCTTCACACAGTTGTAGATGTCAACCACTCCCTCTCTCTCTGCCATATCCAACATGATGTCAATGACAATGAAACAGCCCGTGCGTCCTGCCCCAGCACTGCAGAGTGGAGGACAAAAACACAGTTTAAAAATCTGACTATTTATGTTGACTACGTATGTTAAGTTCAGACATGGATGCAAATCTGGTGTAGCATGTAAAGATATGTACCTGCAGTGGACAACAATCGGCCCAGCAGAGGGGGGATTGGAGATTTTAACTCTGCGTATGAATGATAGTAGTCCGGTAGCGTGGTATGGGACTCCATGATCAGGCCAGCCTGTGAAGTGGAATTGCTTAACCTCCCGCACTTCGTTGAAACCACGCTGGGAAAAGATAAAGAACATCTTCTAGTAAAACCTCATCAAACATGTCAAAGTCCCACTTCCTTTCATACGTTGAAGCAACAAGAAAGAGACTGCAAGAACCACATTTTTTAACTTGCACAGCAAATTATTGATGATGCAGTTTTAGAAATGTACAAGTCCAGCTATATTACAATTTCCTTACCAGACCTGGAGTTATATTTACATGCTTTGCCCTTTCAAGCCTCATGGGAATCATGTTTTGAATTATTTTGATGTTTTTAAAATTACTTTTTTCCCCATAAAGGATGCTAATAAACATAAATATTTGGGTAAATAAAAAAAACAACAATATATTTTTTAAAGGGCTTCTCAAGTCTAAATTGGTTAAAATAATGCAAAATGCAAAATAGAGGGCTTCAATAGTTATGAAATAATAACAAAAATAGATTTTTTTAAGGTAAGTAAAATATCACTCACCCTTTCCAGAGTAAATGTGCGAACCACATATTCAGCAAGAGGTTCAACCTCCACAAATGTCACCTTGAAGTCACCGTACACCTCAGCATCATCCGGCCAATACTTATAGCACTTAACCTGGTAAACATAAATACATCCACATGAGGTCACATGAAATTATTAAAGACTTGAAGTTTATATAAATATATATATATATACATACAAGAGAGAGCCTGTACAGTGCCTTAGCATTAGGAAATAACTGAATAACACTGCAGAGGACAGAAGAGAGAAAAAGAGTAACTTACCCTTCCAACCTCCACCAGATTGGTTACCATGACAATGCAGGCGGACTGTTCCTGCCACACCATCCTCCAGAAATCATACACCGTCTCATGAACAGGACCTAGACACAGACACACAATATTTGTACGATTACTACGTGTGCCAAATAAATCACATTTATGACCTCCTGGATAAAACAACAGAAATGGATCATGTGCATTTTTTGACATAGTTGCTGTAACTTACCCTGAGTAGCTATGTAGTGACTTGGCCTCTGATATCCCTGAAAACACAACACAAGATTCACTCATTATTTTGGGAATATGTATGCACAATTTTCCATGGTTGGAAAAATACAATGCCAAAATAAATAAATAATAGTCATCTTGCTATCAGTTGTGTTAACAGAAACATTATTTAGACAGTATAATAAATCATTATTGCTCCTTCTTAGAGATCTGTTGGTTATACTTTTGATATAAAGTTTAGAAAGCTGTCCATTTCATCGCAGTGATATCATCTGAGAGGAACTATGTCACATTAATGTGTTTTCATAGCCCTGCACACACCTGACAGTATTATGACAACCACTAATCAGGCTTTCCTGACAACACCAGGGAAAAAAATATGATTTTGCAAAAAAACAAAAAAACATCTTAAGCACACAATGGAATCCAAAGAAGTGTGGTGGGAGGGCAAGATGAAGTGTAATCTTTAATGCAGCAGAGGCCCCAGCAACTCAGTGATGTGCATAATTATTTTGATGCACATAAAAACAGCTGTATGAATGTGAACTGGTGTAAAGGTTGAGGGGCATGAATGAAAGAATCCACAGTGATACTTACATCCCTGTACAGCCAAATCTACAGCCCAAGCCACAGGCAGAAAGAACAAGTGGAAGAAAGAAAGAAAGAAAGGAAGAAAGAAAGAAAGCACAACAATGTCAGTGAATGTCAATCAGGGAAAAGAAAAGTTGCATTGACATAATGGGAGATTGATCATAAACATGCAGAAAAAAAGATATCTAAAAGTCCAAATTAGACAAATAGAAAAGACACTTCCTGATGGCTGTTTTAGCTGTTATTGTTTGGTTAAGCTCTGCAACAGCTGTCTACCAGATGAGGGAGTGTCCACTCTATTCAATCTAATTTTAGCTTCATGTGAGTGTTGGCATGCATGTAGTAAATTATTGTACATAAGAGCATACTAGCATTACAAAAGCATGATGTGAGTGACTAACATGCAGATATTGAGAGATGAGAGGTGCAAGAAGATGAAAGGATGGTTAATGAAGATTATGCAATGAGTGAGGAATGAATAGACAAACAAATGATGTAAAATGAAGTGTACATTGAGAAGGCAGCTACATTAACTAAGAATATCCAGTTAAAAGATGAAGAGGCTGAGGTGACTGCCAGGATTTCGACATTTTGGAAAATACGTTTGCATTTATTGCCAAATAGATGAGAGCAACTTAATATGGAGGCCACTGGCAAATGGTTAGCTAATCTTGAAATGAAAAAGTAGCCTGAAATAGGATCAAACAAAATCTGGCTCTGTCCTAATGTAACTAAACCTGTGGGCTTTCACATAAAAAATGACCATATTAAGAAGATCAATCTTAAAATTGACCAAAAACAACATAGATTACGATTATTTCCTGGATCGGAATCCTTTTTATTCCTTGCATCGTTGCACTATTAAATAGATCTACTAAATCCGTAGGAAAGCAGTAAAATCTGCTCTTAAACTGAACGTGGCTCATTTCACACATGGATGGATGGGTGGGTTGACCTGAAAGGAAAGCAGCTGGGCTGACACCTGAGAAAGACAAATGAACTGTATATGACGCGTTTTGGAGTGTAGCTGGATGAATTAAATGGTTTTATGGATGACTGGAAGACGCAATAAAGGTATAGAGGCCTGACATACGAGCGAGGGAGTGTGGTTTCGTTGGTTTCGTTGGGAGCCAATAGTAGCATTCGATGCGTTTCCACTTACATCGATGTAGTTGGCGTTGATGTAGTCGGAGGATGGGTCGTCCTCGATGGGCTGCAGAATAACCCTTGAATGGTCATCTGAAAAAAGACAATGAAGAACAATGTGGTAGACAACAGCAGAAAGAGAGGGACATGAGTGAAACTGGCACTATTTGACTGAGAGTGTACGTTTCCAAAACATGTGATGTTATTCTGTATAAAAACAGAAGTTCTTGATGAAGCAATTAGAGCAATTTTTGGTCATATCGTTTCATACAGGGCGGGGCTTAGATGGAAAAAAAGCAGAAGTTACATCATCCTGAGCATCAATCAAAATTTGTTACATTTTTTGAAACAGAATGTGATGTTTGTTTTACTTAAAAGATGCTATCAATATAATTTAAAAAGTACATCAAAGGACTTTTTAAGTCCATTAACAATTAAATCTGTTGCAAAACCAACCTGCTCAAGGATGGATTATGTTACAAAGAACAGAAATAAACCTTGCTTGCTTACATGCTATGATGTTCCCATAGCGGTTTTTGGTACGATTCTGCTCTTTCTTGGCCACGTCCCAGGAGGCAGACTGGCCCTCAAAGAAGCTCTGTATCACCAACAGCAGAGAAAACCATAGAAAATAAAAAATTAAACATGATGAATCCATAAAGAACACAGTAATACTACTGCATGATATCTCTGAGCAGAAAGAATCGCTCAGCGATTACTTTGCCCTGTTGGCTTTATCTAGTTAAAACAAGAGGGCTATGAAATAATTTGTGGTTCTAGGACTGTTTAGTCATTAAAGCAGACACTACCCTTGAATTTAGAGGCAAATTAACCCAAACCATTAGTTTATCATTTTGAATTTATGACAAGCATCAAATAGGGCATTTCCATAATGATGTGTTTACGTTCTCTTTAACTCCTGCAACATGGGATCAAAAACAAGGTCAAGGTCATAATCAAAAATATAACATCACTTTCATGTTAACAATAACTGCTACTCACAATACACTTGCTGTGTCTGCTGCTATAACCAAATAAGTTACTGATATTAGCATTCTCACTTCATATTCCTCCTTGAAGCCGTAGCTGTCAGATGTTTTCATTAGGTTGATGTGCTGCAGAAGGTCAGCCACTCTGATGGCAGGGTGCAACTGTCCTGTCTGATAAGGAGACTCGGTTCCTTCACAGTGATAGCGAGGAACATCCAGAAGCCTGCTGTTCTCTGCAGCAGAGCCACTGTGGTTCTCATCTACAAAAAGAGCCAAAGTAAGAGAGGTTACATGTTAATAAAATATATTGCTTCATGTCAATTTTCATAATTTCCCTCATCAACAGTCAACCAACTAACAGGTGATAGGAATGCTTTAGTCCTTGTCTGGCTATTGTTTGTGCAGGTAGCTTGAGTCCGTACACTGTTCAGCTTTGGTTGTGGTTATACCTGGGCAATAAGTACAATACCTTAATGCCCAAATGAGCAATATTGTTATATGCACAGAAATGTATGTGTGTACATGTATATGCATACTTTTTTGAGAGACTTTTTGCCCATTTGTACTTTATTCTCATACTTGTCTTTGCATTGCGTTTCTATCTTTTTGTTAAATTTAAACATCTGCTGTATAGTTACCGTAAGTTTCATGTTCCAAGAAAAAAAAAATCACTCAGTGTGTGTTGGCAATAAAGCTTTTTCTGACTCTGATTACTACACTTTCTAATTCCTAAAAACCAGACACATAGCGCCTAGAAGAGCTCTTTGTAAGTTAAGCCCGATAAAATTGTGTCCATGTATTGATTTGTAACCTAGAAACGATCCTCCTTTGGGGAGGTGAATGAGTGAACCCACACAAAGGCAAGCAACACATTTGTGTCCATTTAAAAAACTATACTAGCATCTTTCTCTGACTTTACCACAGCAAAATAACAGTTTCCACAAAACAAATAAAACACTTGTCAGTTTGCTTTCTTATTAAACTCACCTGTGATTGGAACTACAGTTAATGCAGCATAAAAGAAGAAGAGCAGCAAGTTTCAGTCAGAAACAGAAGAAAAGTAGATTTTTCAGTCATTCTAAATAAGAACGGATGCTTAATGTAACTATTTCAATCACTTTAAAAATGGATGAAACAGAAAAATGACGCATGATCAAAAAATGATCCTTAAAAAATGATAAGAAATAAGATTATACTGGGTCACTCATATTCACAGCAACATTTTACATTGAAAAGCAAATGAATCTAAAAACATCACACTGTACTTTAGATCTATTACGTTGCCATCTAGTGGCACAATTTGTTTTACTCTACTTTCAAACCAATTATAACAGTAAATTGAGATTATTATACCATTAATATATCATTCCCAAATATTACCACTATCAGCATATTTGTACATTGAAAACTACACAAAAATGAGAATAAAATAAGTAATTTAAGCAACAAATAAGAAATAAAGCAAAAAGGAAAAGGTTTATTGAGGATTAATCTGATCAGATTTAACCAGGTAAAGATTTCCTTTTGAGTGCATCATCTATTGTATAATTATATTTGGATTCAGGAAGTTTAATTACTACACGAGAGGAATTTGGCACTGAGAGTGACACAGAGCTTTATAGTTGACGATTTGGGTGTTGTGCGAAAAAAGTGAATTAGTAATGCATATTCTTACTGTACAGGTTTTATAATATAATCAGTAGATGCTGCAGCACAACCGACTGATTTCCTCTTCACAACTACTAATTAACTGACACTGTTTATTTTATCCATGCAATGCTTTTCTCTGCTCTGAGGACATGTTAGCTCATTACTGATTGTTAAGGGCTTACTAAGCCTTCATCAGACCAATTAACAGTAAACTTGACCTGACACTGCCTCTTAATTTGCTACTTCCTGCTACTTTTTACCCCTCTGTGAAGTGATTGGCCAAGACAGATTGTAACTGCAGCCTTCACTCCACATTAAAGGTCATGGAACAGTTAATTAACACAGTTTGGTGGCGTTGTGGTTGCGGAGCCCTTAAGGGTACGTCAGAGCTCCACATTGTGCTGAAGTGTCAACACTACTCTAAACTAAAGATAAACACGTTATAGTGCAACACTGGGGCTGAAGAAAACATCCAGCTTGGCAAAAACTACAGCTTTCATGATTCAGACACTCAAACTGGGGGGATCAGCACCAAAACAAGCCCGGGGAATAATACAGATGGTGGATACAGAAGCAGACTTCTAGATCATCTGAGCAGAAAACTATCAGCCAGAGACACAGGGCTGCAGGCTCCAAATTGTGCAGTGTTGTCACAGATTTAATCTGCAGTCATTCTGAGATGGCAATATGACAAATTTCCCTCCTCCTTTTAAGCCTCAATTAGTGTCAGTTTTTGGACACAAAATGGCATTCCTAAAAACAAGTTCAAACTACGGAAATAATGAGATCTCCAAGGGAGAAAGATGGTAATTACTGTGAATATCAATAACTCTCAGTAGGAAACAGAAACCATAGCTGGGAGCAGGATTGATTGAACAACAACAGAGGATGATAGATGAAGTATTGGACAGCTGAAGTCACTAATACCAGCCGTGAGCTGGTGACACGTCAAAACATACAAACAGTGATCACACAGCTTTGCCTTCCTGACATATTCCAATGAATTACTTTTTGAATTCATTATCATAATTAAGTAGTTTGCGGATCTGTGCTTGTGAGAACACGATGAACAGCATCCAACAAAGGACAATGTTTCCAGAAGTTTTAAATCAAATCTATCAGCCACATCATAAACATCATAAGTCAAAGCACTTAAAAGAGTACAAATATTAAAGAGTGTAAGGGGGACTTTGTTTATGTGTAACAACCACATATATCAACATTTTTTCTCAAGACTGGGAATCTGACTAATGACGCACAGGGACATACATGCCAGGGGAACAAGCACAGGGGGTATATGATGATGATGGGTGGTAACTACAGGGTGTCTCAGTGATAAATGTGACATATCCAACAACACTAAGAGTCTCACCTAACACAGCAGTAGGAACCAGAGGATCGTTGGGCACTGCAGAAGGAAACACGGTGAGGAAATAATACTAAATTTCAGACTTTCTTAGATTCTCTAATCTGTTATTTTCTGTTTCTTTCATGTAAGCAAATGAAGTCCAGATACATACGCTCTGCTCCACTGTAATTTGCTTTACATTTTATAGATATATTTATATATATAGATCAATATATGATCAGTGTATAAATGCTCTTTTTCCTTTTGTTTGGCTTTAGAATTTAGTATAGTGTCATGGATGTTTTTCACTATTCAGTATACAATTCCTTACAAATGAAAGTGCTACCTAAATAATATTATTGATTAAAATACTCATTAATTTTTAACTATTTAAAAGAAAACCTTGCTTTATAAAAAGTGGTATGGACAGGAGAGAAAACATTTTAATGCATTACAAGTAGATCAGAAATGTAAATTCAGCTCCACTCTTTGACATAGTGTATTTTACTTAGGTAATCAATTTTTACTTATGAACCTACATCTGTTATTGTAGTTGTGAGAGTCCATAAATGTCACAGCCATAGGGTCTTCTCCGTGCAGAGTGCTCTGGTCCGCGTAGCTGCGGTCCATTGCATTCACCATGTGTGTCATTTCCTGCCTTGTTGTTCCAATGGCGTCTTTACGTTTTTTAGCCAATTTCCTGTTAGGAGCAGAGAAAGGCACAGTCAGGAATCATCTAAACAAATTCACAAATTGTACAGAGCCTGCAGACTACAGCCTTACTAATGAGACTTAAATTTTCAAGTATTGTCTAAATTTCAACAACCCCGAATCAAAACTAAAAATGATAAAAACATTTTTTTTACATTAACTTTCATTTTTATTTCATTGTCGACAATATGAACCCAAGATATTTAAGATTTTTTCTTGTCATTGTTATTCAGTTTGTTAGGATACACCCATTCCTGTATTTAGAAGAATCTCCAGTTTGTCGACTAATTGTTTCAAAATATTTAAAAACTATTTTTCATAAAGAAAGATAAGAAGGAATCTACAACAATTTCCCTGGGTGTAAACCTAAACTGGACCCCTTTGATATGTTTTATCCCTCAAACAGAAACTACAGTATTATTCATCAATAACTGATATAGCCTTATGGTGAGGGATTACTGTAAGACACCTTTGCTGAGCACAACAATACAGATTATTCTCACAAATGGGCCCTACTGAGTAAAAATAAGCCAAATGTTAAACTTGTCCAGAGGCAAAATCAGCTTCTTAGGATTTAACTTCTGAGGAACCTTTATTTCAGATGCTCTTCAGAAAAATTGGATGCCATGTGCTATGGGCCAAAGACAAAAAGGCTCATCCAGACAGCAATAGGTCCGGAAACCAGGCTCTGATCTGGTATGGGGCTATATCAATGTTCATGGTAAAAACTTTTATACTTCTATAATGGCAGCATTAAGGATCTAAAAGTAACACATACTGCCTTAAAGATCTTTTCTGGAGACATTTATGCATTTTTCAACAAAGCAACAACCCTCTCCCAACTTTGTTTTTGTTGTTTTGCTGCAAGTCTAAAATAATTCAATGGATGAATATTAACAGATTAAATTAAGCTGAGGAGACAAATTGAGAATTTATTGGGTTCATACGTCTGCAATGCATGTAATAACAGTAAGTAAAAAAAAAAAAAAAAAAAGCTGATTTGAGGTTGTAGAAATTCAGTGGCTTTATTTTGACTGGAGGCTGCTGACTGCTGACCCGAGATGCAGAGTTCAGAGCCAATGAAGAAGAAAAATGAAGAAAGAAGAAAGATGGGCAGCAGAGAAAAGATAGGAAGGAAAGAGGAGAGACCAAGCAAGGAAGGTAGGCAGCATTAACAGGCTCAGATAGAGGAGCACTGGGAACGACCATCTACTGAAAACCAAGGAAAACAACCTTTTACCAGGAAGTAGCAAAAGGAAAACCTTTATCAACCACAGTGTCATTCAGCTGTCAGATGAAAGTTTATAATGTTTCATCAAACTTTCCTCTTATTTATGAGAAACTCTGTTTTTCTATAGAATAATTAACTTCATGCTTGATCCTTCTTACTAAACTGAACAGAGTAGAAATTGTTTTTAAAAAAAAGTTTACAGAACTCTGACGTATCTGGTTTTCATCTAACAGCAAAGACGTATTCAAGCTTGGATTAAAGTGACAGAAGGATGATGGGAGTCCATAGAAAAAAAATACCAACCAACAGTTACATTACATGACTAGTAGGACTTATGTCAGGGAGAAAAGGGAAAAGTGTTTCTGAGGGAAGACACATCTAAGAGATATTTTTTCGGGTTTCAATGTAAATTTTTTCTTCACAAGTTGTGAATTGTAGCATGAAGTTGCATTGCTTTTGATTTCAAGAACAGGAAAAGAAATAAAGAAGAAGAAAAAAAAGCGGTGTCTGCTAATTATATAAGAATCAAAGCATCAAGGTATCACCTTTAGGTTTAACTCTGCTTGTGTGTTCAATCTCTATATAAAGCAGGGAAAGTTATTTCAACAAGACTATGTTTAGCATGACAGAGCATGCAGGAACATTGTGCACCCAGAGCCGTAGATGTGCATCAGTCAAAGCAACAGCAGTGAACAGACTGTGTGATTTTAAAAGTGATTTAAACTCCAGAATTAGCCTGCAACATAAAAAGACTGCAGCTGGCAGTGTCGACATTCTTATGATAAACAAATAAATTTGTGGTTGTTGCCAAACTGATACAATATACAGCTCTGACTTCTTCCCAGCAAACAGACAGAAAGCATGCTGTTTGTGTATATTTTACCTCTTTACCCCCAAATACACCAACTCCACCTCTACGACCACACACATACACAAACTCAGCAGAAACAAATTTAAATGTTGGTATGGTGTGATTGTGTTTGTGACTGCATTAGTGAGTCTTTAAAATGGAAATATAAATACAGTAGAGAAGGATGTTTATATAAACCACTAAATTGTGTATTTGTATATGTATTGAATATAAATGAGTGAGAGTAAATAATAGAGAGAAACAAAGAGGGAAAGCTGAGACCAGATGAAGAATGGATATCTATTTGAGCTTTTGTAAAAGTGATTGTCTACAGAATTGATACCGAAAATCAACTAAACTGATTTTATGTTTTCATGAAACACTGATATATGAACCCAACCTAATGATCAAATTGTGAATGTGCTCCAAAACATCCTGCTATTCACCTATTAAGAAGCAACATGTCTAAAAATGTGAAAACTACCTGTAATGACATGTTTTCCATTTTGTTTAAGAATAAAATTAACTAATTAATGTCATAGTTCATGTCAAGATCATAATAGATAATGACCAGTCTGTTTTTTGTCCATATGAGATCAGTTTCTAAAGGCAGTGACGGACAACAATGAGCAGAGAGTAAAGAACCCACAACAGAGGAAGAACCACCACTTCAGAGTCAACGTCTCTGAAAAGGAAAGCAACTTGAGATTCACCATGGTACCTGTGACTTGATGGGCGGATGGATGATCACATGACTACATGCACACAAAGAGCTACAAGTCACAAGTGCAGCATTCTTTTTTCAAATAACACGCTTAGGCCGGTGTCGTCACACTATGGCCTGCTTTATTCTGGTTTATGGCCAAGACTGGCCTTCATAAGCCTGCTTCAGAGCAACTTTGGAGCATGTAGAGAACACCAGGGCCGAGGTCAATTCACTATCAGATCAGTCCTTTACATAAAATCTGCCATTACTCATATTTCAGCATCCATTTGTTTCTTATAGAAACATGAGAGGAAACCATGAACATTCTCTTGTTAAAAGCCATTTCCAAAAGCTGAAAGTTTTCAAAATAGAAAATGAATCAACAAATAAACAAATAAAATCCTGAACTGACTGACATGAAAGTAAGCTGACCCCCACCCTGGTAAGGTGTCAATGAAGATGGCTTTGGCTGGTTGGTCAGAGCTGAGAATGTGTTTTGTCTTGAAAAAAGTATACTGCATCTTTAAAAATAACAACAACTAGCCACTAATAATTTGCCCAGTAAGATATCAGCAGCTGGGTAAGCTGGTTGTTGATTGGTTGTTTACTTACAGGTAATAAGAGTATGAATAGTAGGTCCTCCTGGGGTTGTGAGCCAATCAGAAAGCAAAGAATGAGACACAAGGGAATATGCAAATTAGGACAGTACTGTCCTGTCTCAACCGGTAACAACAAAAACAGAAGAAAAACACCCTTTGATCACTAAAACTGGAGGTTCATGAAGGGGAGGGGGGGTGCTGAAACAGCTATGGGCCCTATTTCTTTAAAAACAAATAAACAAAAAAACTATTTAAAAAAAGTAAAAATCAGAGTTCAATACTACATAAATACTACAAAACCAGTGTTGAATACCAACTGCGAGAATAAAAAGGAACTATAAATATCAACCTATCAACATGCAGCCTTGCTCTCTTTCATTTCTGAAAGTGCCATATAAAATTATACATGCAGTACTTTAAAGCTACATCTTTTGGAACTGGATGGTCCTGATTAGAGATTTAGCCCTAATCAGCCAATGACCCTTTTTTTTTAAACCTCACTCCTATAAATGTTCAGTCAAAACTGATGCAAAGCTTTCCAATCTGTAACACAAGGCAGCTCGCTTCCTGTAAAGCAAGCATGATGTCATTGCAATGTCATCATGTCCCACCATTTTAAAGATGCAGTATTGTTCAGTGTAGTAAAGGTTTAATGGTGATGAAGACTGATCTCCCCAGAAAACCTTTAAGGAACAGAAAACCACTAAAACCTGCCTTCATGTTCATGAGGGCAACATAAATCACAATACAAAAGACAAAATGCCATTCAAAACTTTTTCAAAGTTCAGTATCACATGTCAAAGTTGTGTTAAGCAATATGTAAAAATACCAGCATGACAAAATGTTTCGCTCTTCTAAACTCTCTTTAAAAATGTTTGTCCGAAGCAAAGCAAAGCTCTTACTGCAGTCATCAGCGGCTCAGTGTTTATTTCTGGACAATCCTACATGAAAAAAATATGTAATCTTATCTATGCATCATAATAAAAACATAATGCATTGAATTGATGTACTGAATTTGTTTTAACTTGATACATTTGTGATCTGCAGGAGCCAACATCACTGTATACAACAGTCCCTTGTGTTTAGCCATGTGGTAAATATTTTTGTCATGGCCTATAGTTTAATTTATAAATGCATGTTATAGTTTAGCTGCAAAGTTGCACAAATATCATGCAAAATACATTAGTTTCAATTTTTGCAAAAATATATTTCAAAATGGAACTTCTTTCCCACGGTTTAAGCTCAGCTACGCCGGCAGTTATAATTACACCTTCACACTGAAGCTGCAGCATGACGGCTGGCTCACATAAATTCATTAAGCAAATTAAAATAGAAATAAGGAGGTCAGGTGCTGCAAGAGGAAAGTTCTCTGATGATGGGTAGTCATTACAGTCTGTATTTTAATGTCTAATTGTTTTTGATTTACTGAGCGAGATCATGATTGGCTGTAATTGCGAGAATCTATTCCTGGTTGCTCTCTAAAGGCTCTGAAAAGTGTTTCTTTCATGCTCAGGGGTAATGGAGTAAAGAAGCTTCTGTCAGCTCCCGAAGGGTGGGCATACCAAAAAAGTGCTGAGTGTGAGGATGAAATTTATAAACACTCGTGCTAGATTTCACTGGACAGGTCAGAGGAAAAATAACATTTAGCTGCTGTATATTATTTGTATACACTCATGCACATGAGATATGAATATGCACACATACATATGCACAAAAACTTCCTGTAAAGTATGAAGATTTGATGCCATCTCACAGAAACTCGCAGTAATCTATAAACTGTGATCAATACTAAGCAGATCTCGTGCACAAGATCAGCTGACAAGTGTTGGGCCACAAGTTGGACTTGAAAAGAAGCAACTACTTTTCACTGAATTACAAACTTTTTGAAACTGTTATGCTGAAGATGTAAAAACGTATGTGCATTGCTTTATTATTCTGATTTAGCTCCTGATTATTTTAATAGTGCTGCATATGTCTTCACATATGGTCCTGCGTGTTTGGCTGGAGGTCAAGACCATCAATACCGTTTGCAAATTACTGACATTGTTCATGCATGATGTTACTCTTAAGCAAATATCCATGTATCTCAGTGAAAGTAGATGCAGAAAACATAGCAATGTATCAGAGAAACAGAACTAGTTGGATTTTACTGTAAGCTTAATAACTTATGGAATAAAAGTGATGAAGTGATAAAGCAAATGGATAAAATCTGTTAGAGTTATCTTCTTACTTCTGGTTGCAACAGTGTGATAAAAAATAAAAGATGTGCATGATTTAACTGCTGGGTAAAATTTTCATGCTGTAGGTGTGATTGACCACCACATGGTGGAGCTCTGCACCAAATTAACACAACACAGGCTAAACTTATAGTCAGTTAAGGTAAGCTTCAGAGCTATTGTGCTGTTGGTGTAGAGGGTTAGAAAAGGCATAAACATGTTTCTTTTCTCCCTGAAAACAGTTTAGCTATACCTGTTTATGTACTGTTTTGTCCTTAGTCTGCTTGGCAAAATCTTTTCCACTGTAATACGATGACCTGAGATTCATCACTTTCAACAGCAGTTCTGCTTTTGCCGGGTTTCCTCAAGCTATTATTTGAAACTGTGTTGAGTTTTGTTACTTTAGATCTTTACACTGGAATCTCTCACTGTTTTTCTCTGTCATACTTTCATGACTAATCATCTAATTGATTCAACAGCTGTCGATATAGTATCAAAAACTTCTGATCTTTCCTACATGAACCTAAAGAGTTTCAAAATTTCTTATAAGTGAACATTTTCATGCATTTGGGGAAATGTTTGTAGCCTTTTGACGCCTTGAGTAGAACAAACTTTAAGAAGTGGACAAACTGGTTCTGAGGGGAGATCAACTTTTATGGTGGATGGATGGAAGATGGCGTTACCAACACAAAACGATGGATCTTAGGAGCACATTTGTGTCTGTGTGTTATTGCATCTGAATGCATGTTGGTATGTTGTTTCGTATTCTCTGTTGTCATAAAACTCTCCATCACAGCTGCTATAGCGGGTGAAGTTCAGGGGCTGTCACTCACCTTTTCTTCACCAACAGGATGGCTACCAGCACCAGGAGTATGAAAACAAGAACACCAGCACTAATTCCTGCGATTTTCACCACACGATCAGTCTGTTTGGCAGGGTCAGGAATGACTTCCGGCTCCTCTGTTGCACCTATGAATAATAAAAATGAAACAACAACAGTTACGGTAAATTGCATTGTCCTTCAAGATTATGGTTATCTTTGTACTTATAGCTGCAGGGATACAAAAGAGAAAAAGGACATCTCAAACTGTAGAGAAAAGGGCAAAACATAGAAAAATGTGAACAATGTGGCCTGAATATATTTTTGTTTTCACTAACAATGCGCTTACAAAATGCCAAACATCAGGAAAGTAGTGATTGTGAAGGAGAAACAAATCTTGATGAGCCACCCAATTAGGAATATCAAATCCTCCTCGTATTAAGGTTCAAACTTTTAGATATTAATTGCACGAATAAGTCAAAGAATTGAGTCAAATGTCTTAGTAACTACAATTGATAAAAGCAATATATTTGTTTATGGAAATTATCTGTTTTAACATTTTGAATTATTAAGACAAGCTAGTAGATTTGTCATTAATACAGTTGCTATGCTATAATGAACAAAAGCTTTTCCTATACACAATAAGAAAAGCATTCACACTCTTAATTTAATTCAAAATTGTTGACACCATATACACTCATTAACCATGTGGGAAACTAATTTATCAAAAAAGATACATTCTCTAAACATGATACTGTAAATAAACTTTTTTGATCTGACAAATG
>JAOXYM010000024.1:18063640-18097118 GCA_028567055.1 Leptatherina wallacei
CACATATATACACACACACAAAAACACACACACACACATAATACTGTTTGCATCACTTCAAAGGGGCATTACATTAATTTACTGGAGATTTAGCCTTAGCCATAGCCATAATGATAATCACTACTTGCCTAACCCGGACCTTTAACTGTCAAATTTATTGTAGGGAGGTCCCCACATTGTAACCGTGTAAACAGATTTATGTTTCCGTAACACGCACAGACAAACACAGTCCTCATTTCAAAACCCTATTCCCCTCCTGACCCATAATGCATTGCTGCTTATCTGTATCTACTGTAGATAGTCAAAGCAGGTAAAGAAAGAAAGAAACAGAGAAAGAAAGAGAAAAAAGACAGTCAGGCAAAGAGTGCAGCATATAAATTGAATAAAGAGTGCAAAAACAGAGCAATTCGTGGAAAAATGAAACTGCGTCTGGAAGGAGCGAGGTACAGATAAAGGAGCAGAGAGAAAAAGATGAGAGGGAAAGAGAGCAATAGAGAGGTGGAACGGAGAGAAACGATAACTAGTTTGGAATGTGGCCAGAGTCAAATGGGACTAAGTCCAAAGACAAACCACAGAGCCTGCCTTGTCCCTTTCCCCTCCTCTGGTAGACTGACAAATGACTGGATTCATGTTGAAACTAAAAGGCTTTGTTCTTCACAGATGGAGCTTTGAAAACAACAACAATACCAATAAACACCAACAATAACACCAAGGCACCAAAGCTTCATATCAGCAGAATCCAGAGGTTGGAATTAAAGAATGGCAAACAAAAGCAAAGGAAATTAAACTAAATTAAATAGAACTGTGCTAAAGGCAATACAACCATGTACCTCAATATGAAGCATTGGAAAAAGCCAACAAATACACAGCTGTACTGTAAAAAACATTAAGAGAAGAGAGGAAAGATTAAGGAAAGACAGAAAGGAAGAAAAGGGAGAGGAGAGGTGGGTGTGAAACAGAAAAGGTTGACAGAAGATGCAGCTAAACCCAAGTTAATCTGTCCAATTAGTTCTTTGTAATCCTCCCACTGTCATGAAACTTACTCCATTCATTCAGTCTCTACATTTAATTTCTCTGTACTTGTCCATTCTCTTTCTTTCCAGGTTCAAGTCCAGAAAAGCTGAACATTAATGCTGCAATACGTTTACATTTGCACTTGCAAGTAACATGAAATACAAATTTGACTTGACTGTGCAACCTTTAAATATAACAGCAAAGCCTTGTCCAAGGGCATTTTGGATGTCATTGCCATGATATAATCAATAGTTTTGAAGGCTCGCGTTCACATATAGGCCCTCCCTTTTTTTGTCATGGCAGCATCATCAAATGCAATATAAATATAACTTAAACAGCTGCATTATTGCAAAAACATTTTGACCTGAAATAGGGCAAGCATAAGCATTTTAATGAGGGCTACATGGCACAAGAAGCTAGTCATATTATCACTGCAATTTTAGATATTGATATCACATGTTGTATATTTTCGCTTGCTGTTACCATCTTGAGGACTTTTGAAGGTGGAAATTATGACCAACCTGCTGGAATTTATCAGTTACTTGATGTCCTTTCCCCAGTTGTAACACCCTTATTACTTGTTTATCATAACTAAACAACCAACAATGTGAAAAGGATTTCTAAACCAATTAATGCCAGAAGTCTTACTTTAAAATCCCATAAATAAAAAAAAAAAGCTCCTCAGTGCATAGAGACATGACCTAAGACTGGCCCTTGTGTAGTGCTCTATAACACAAAGCATTCATGGTAGAGGGGGTTGTTGAAAAACCCAGAGGAAAACGCAATTTTGACAAACTTTTTCTCTTCATATTTATTATCTACAACTTTTGGTAAGAAATATTGCATATAGTTTAAGATAGTAATGCCTCCATTTTAAAAACAGCAACGTGAGGCTGTTCCATAAATCAGTGGCCTGCTATTTCAAGGGTTAATCGCTAACTGATGCATTGCTGACTTGTGTGAGATAAGTGACATCTTGTGTGAGCTTTCAAGAGTATCTGTGCTTGTGTGTTCAGAATTGCGCATTTTCAGATTTTATTCTCCTATAAATCCAAGTGATGCTGAGTTTGTGCTACATACATGAAATACTCTGACTCTCTTGAACTGTGGGTGTGCACTTGTTCATTTCTCCTCTGGATGTGCACATGCTTAGTCTACTATGGTTTAGTGTGTGTGTCTGTGTGTGTGTCTAACATGTCATGGCCAAAAGGTTTCAGCAGAAAATTTGGGATTTGGATTTAAAGCTACTTCATCACCTTTTTTTGTGACACACACTTACACACACACTACTCTTTACTTCAAGTTGATTATTTTTCACCCTTCAGACAAGAGCAATACATCACCAGACAAGAAAAATCGGGAAAAGTTGTAATGTCGAGACAGAACGAGCATGAGAAAGGCGTAGAGACATAGAAGAAAAACTGCAAAGCAAGATGTGAGGATAAAAGAAAGGAGGAGAGGAAAAAATCAAATCATTCCTCATCATCTGTTCAGCAGAGTGTATGATGTATGATGTCTGCCCAGGATATTATTAACTTTATTGGTTTTTAATTAGAGTATCAGAGTTTCGTGCAGTGGCATGCTCAGGCTTATGCCTGACGTCTGCACACAGGTTTTCCTCTGCGATTGTGCATCCATGTCTTTATTATAGTCTATTAAAGTAAATATTCAAAAGACTACAGGTGGTGGGATCAGACAAACCTAACCAAACAGAAAAAGCAAAGGAATCATTACCATTTAAATAACATTTCTGTCCCATGCCTGTGTGTGTCTTGCTCTCATAACAAACACAAACACATTCAATCCAACTCCAAGGGGGTGCATGTGTGGCAACAGACATGACTTAAATAAAAATTAAAATGGGCAGAGCAGAGCGATCACACCCACTTAATATCATCCCCAACTGATTTCTATATATATTACATATCAATTTATAGGAAAAAAGAAATATCTCCAGCTCTAACAGCATTGACTTCAACATTTTAATTTTATTATCATGCACACTGAAATATTTTAAGCCTATATAGGTTTTCATAACGGGAGACACATATTTAAGCATAGGAACTGCACTTCTTAAATAGAGAAAAAGAAAAAAAGTCCACCTGAATTCAAACTACAGGAGCCTATTCCAGGGCTAATCCATTCCTATATTTCATACTAAGCGTAGGCAATACACTGACTCCTTAATTTATATCATAATGTTTTTCAAACAGTGTAGTCAATGACAATACAGTTAATATAGGTACAACCTGAAACTTCCATAAATGTTGGGACGTTTTCTAAATTTGAACAAAAGGAAAACTTTAAGACGTTTAAATCACATGGGCCAATTTTATTCACAACAGAATATGCATAATATAATAAATGTCTAAATTGAAAAATGTGACTATTTTATGCACAAAATGAGCTTGTGTCAAATGTGATGCTAGCTACAGGTTTCAAAATAGCTGGCACAGGTTCAACAAATGGTTGAAAAAGCAAGAATGTTCATAAACATTCAGCTAGGAGAACATCTAGCAAGTAATTATCAGGTCTTTAGCATTATTAGCAATAAAAGGGATGTCCTAGAGAGGCAGAGCCTCCCAGAAGTAAAGATGGCCAGAGGCTCTCCAATCAGTGAAAGAATGCACAAAAAGATTGTGGAATACATACAAACAATGATCCTCAACGTCAAATTGAAAAGGCTTTGCAACTCTCATCATCTACAGTGTATAACATCGTCAAAGATCAGACGAACTGGAGATGTCTCTGTGCGTGAGGGACAAGGCCCCAGACCTATTGGATTCCTGTGGTCTTGAGTCCCTCAGACAAAACTGCATTATTCATCAGAACGATTGTGGCACTGACATTTGCAAATGGGCCCAGAAATACTTCCAGAAACCAATGTTGTTGTCCGTGCCATCTGCAGATGCCAACTAAAGCTCTTATCATGCAAAACGGAAGCCAAATTTGAACATGGTCCAGAAGCGCCATTGTGTCCGGTGGGTCATTCAGGTTGTATAATCTGACCCTGTCAAGTCATGCAGGTGTGTACATTTCTCCTCACTCACAGCCCCACTTTACCCCTGTTCTGTCTGACACCTTCACCTCACTACTCAGGTTTGCATTTACCTGCAAAACAAATCTGAAGTGATCTTTTAAAAAGCCGCACAAAAGAAATGTCAGACATGTTTCCATTAACTGATTAACTGAAACAAATAAACTGAGCTTTGTAGTGTCATCAGAGGGGGAAGTATAGGATTTGTTGTTCATAGTTGTAATAGTTTTCCACTGAAACATAGTTGTTTCAGTGGAAAAAGTAGTTCTAACCACAAACAACCCTGAGAATGGGGGAAATATTAAAAAAATTTGAATATAATGACCTCTAGAGTACTTTTACTTTAGGAATTATTTAGGAATTAAATCTCTGAGAATATCTGGGAAGACCCTGGTTAGTCATGTGAGTTGACAGATCAGACGGTCAACTCACAGCTAGTATGTCACCTTATTTCAATCTTTGCAAGGTTAGACGTATTTTTCAAGACTTGCTCCTTCGACATTAGCAACATTTTCTTTTCAAAGAAGCCCTGGATGCAGCGACATGTTGGGTAAAGAGTGGCATCATTTTTTTAATGAGAAGCTACAGCCTGAACTGGTTAGCTTAGCTTAAAGGCTAATAAAGTATAAAGTCCTCCTACATTACTGGCTACCTATTTAAAACAGTTTCAATTCATATTCGATTGGTACCAACTGTAATCAAAAGAAGACATGTCTTTTAATGTCTTGTTTTAGGAAATGGACCCTAAAAGTCACGTAATATTTTCTCCAGGATTATCACTTGATAGACATTTTGTTTTAAATTAAAAAATTCAGACATAATGACTGAGTTGATTTAATTGCAATCCTTTTTTCTTTTGACTTTGTTATCAGTCCATCATGTGGGTTACAATGAGTTGATGTCTTTAATGCAATGTATTCCAGCTTCAATGAAAAGAAGATTAATTTCCTCTTCCTGTCAAACAGGAAACTCTTCAATACATGAGTCGCCTGAACAAGTCTATGACTTCCTCTCTGTTAATAAATGCAGACTGACACACATGAGTATACATCCATTCACACATTTACACACACAAACATACACACACAGGTTGGCAGACATCAGTCAGCCCCTGTGGTTATGAGTTTTCATCTCTTTCATTTTCATTCTCCAGTTTCATCATTCTCTCGCCTCTTGCACTCTCTTGCCCCGCTCCTATTCTCTCTTCTTTCTCTTTTCCAGCCTTATTGTTTTTCATCATCTCTCCATTGCTCTCTTATTCTGTTTCTCATTCAAGCTCATTGCTTTTATTTCTGTCTCTTTCTCTTTCATATCAACCTTTTTTTCACTCGCGCCGGCTCTCTCCCTGAGGCTAGCTGTGTTTATATTTCAGTCGTTTATTTCTACAAATGTCAGACAGTGTTTCTGCCCTCCGACTATTGATCCAGAGAGAGTGAAAGAGTCGGGGAGAAAGAGGCAGTGGGGAAGCCAGCCACTAGGAACAAAGAAGAAAAAAGACATATAGAGTATGGAGCTGAAAATATGGAAGAAGAAAAAAGAAAGCAGGGGATGGTGTGTAAGAAGAAAAAGCAGGATAAGAAGTGATAAATGATGAAGAAAGCCTCCAGTATTTTAATCAGTCTTTCTCTCAGATCACTGAGCAACCACAGACTGATTCAGACTCTCCCCTCCTTTCTTCTCCAATTCCACCCCTCGCCACCTCTCCTCTGCCTGCCTGCTCACTGTACAAATATTTTTATCCCAACTAAAATATAGATACCAAAGACCAAAAGTACAATAGCCGATGGACAGATCGATAAATAATCAAGCAAGACAGGCAGAAAAAACTGCGTGCACAAGAGGATCCAAGTAAACTGAGATTATCTCTGTTTCTCTTGCTAAGTGTGGTTTCTCAGATAAGTTTTCATTCAGGAAAGCTGTTGATGTCCTACCTGCACATTTAGTTCGAGTAATGAGTGGCGGTCCAGGTTTGCCTGTCCCTCCCTCTCCTGGTCGGGTCAGTAACACTCTGATCTCATACTCTGTGTCTGGGTCCAGGTGCCATAACTTGTAGTTGGGAGAATTTACAGCGTGAGTCTCAGTCCAGCTGCCTGATGTCATTCGGTATTCGACCTAAAGGAAACAATCATATAAGATGTGTTAAAATTATGAGTATTATCCAAATTGGAAATAATGCTCAGGAACCACGTTAATGTATCATTTAAGAATGAAATGCTTCTCCAAAGGTCAGATACTGATACTAATACTAATTAAACTGCGGTTCACATTAACTCTTCATACCTTACATACTTACTAGTACCTCATTTAAAAGATGTTTTATCATATTTGATCTATGCTACCTGCCTGCTGACTATATCTTTGATAGTTTTTTTTAAGAATCTATTAAATCAAACTATATTCTTGAACTAATACTTCTACTTTTTCCATTTCTTTCATTTAAAAAAGATCCATGATAGGGTGTTGACTGAAATTTGAAAATTAAATGGTTTGTTTAATATTTACATGATTTTTTTTAAATGACCCATATTTTAATGTTTGTAAATGACAGTTTTTAGTTATAGCATAACCAAAACAAGACCTACCTCTTTTAGTATAATAGGACCATCTCCAAATATGGAGTTAGCGTTGAGCTGAATTAGAAGGTATGTTGGGCCGACACCTAGTAGCTGAGGTGGGGCGATGGGATGTGGAGGCTCTGAGGAGAGAAAACAATGAGGAGGATAATAGATTATTTAAACACATTTCACAGGATGGAGAGAACGCTAAAACTAAGTCAAAACAGAAGAGAGAACAGAAACCTGTCAATGTGATACAGCAGGCTTTAAATGCTAAAATGTGACATTTGCTAACAAATAGTCTTAATAAAAAACAACTGAATGATGACAGCATTACTAATAGCACAAATGAGCAAGGGCATTTTAAGAGGTTATTACACCACCCTGTAATATCATGACAGCTGAACATCCTGCATAAATAGTTGTTTCAGCATGTATGGTCATGCAGAGGGCACTTGAAGAGCCCCTCTGCAACTTTAAACCTTGCTTTAGTGCAAAATTCTGTTTTCTATTGAAGAAAATGCACTTCAGTTTAACTTCAGATACAGTTATGTTTTCCAGCAGCCACTAAGTTGTAGCAGATGCTGTTCCATGCATTGATGTGAAACGAAACAAAAACCTCCATCCTTCAAAAAAAAGAACAAGGCTTTTTATTGGGAAACAAGACACTTCAGGCAAGCACCAATGGCTGACACTTTTAGTCACTTTTATTCATAAAGTATGCATAATTGCTCTTTTACTGGTTACAATAAATGCTGTTTTGTTATGCAGTATATTGAGTGTTTTATATATATTGCACGTTTGCATATGGCTTGATTCAGACATGACAAGACATTAAAGGGCTCAAAGCTACTGCGATACTTTGAACCTGCACAAGCTCAAGGAATACTTGTCAATTCTCTTCTAGCGAATTCTCTGGTAAATTCTAAATCAAGCAGCACTGCTACGTTCGAACATGACATGCCAGCTCACTGTAGCATCCACCTGCAGGCTCTGAAACATGGGACTGATATTTACCCTTCACTCCCCAATATCTCTGAGCAAATACATTCTGCAAGGAGTGAGTGGGTCAGAGCCTAGAGGCCACAATCTGGGTTCTGCTTGTCTGACTACTGTTGAGATTTTGCCTGCATACTCACAAATGAAACTTGAATGCTAAACTGCACAAGATAAAAGATGAAGAAAAAGGAACCAGCAAGAAATTACAGAGAAAATTGTAGTTTTTTTCTTTTTCTTCAACAGTCCCACAAATATATCATAACAAAACTATAAAAGTAATTCTAAATGTAAATATAACACACAACATGCTTAAACATAACTGTGTTAGAGGACAGGTAGTTCATGTGCAGCTATAACGGAGCGAATCTATTTTAGCTGGACCACTATCCCCAAACCCCCTCTTTTTCTGTGGCCCCTACATCGAAAAAAAACAAAAAACAGTTCAATATTAGATTCATCCTTTAACATATGCATACGCAGGTCAACACATATATTAATCACTCTCCACATGTGTGGACCGTGATCTGTCTGACATACAGTAAATCATATAGATTTATTTCTGACATACATCCTCAAACACACCACCAGGCAACATTTTTTTCTTGTATGAAGAGAGGAAAAGGTGTTCTTTTAAGCTTTTTTGCCAGCTTCAAACACAGCATATCAAAGTAAGCACTGTATTATAGATTAAATATGTGTGCCTGTGTTACTGTTTATGTGGCTCCAATAATAGTTATATTTTGCATTGCTGTCACCTCTTTTTTACGTTGTGTGTGAGTATGTGTGGCATTTTTGTGTTTTGAATGTGGCTGTCAGAGGTTCACGCTGGGAAGAGTCTTTTTAGCAACAGATGAAACAGTGGAGTTTGACAGCACATGCACGTGTGCAAACACACACACACACCAGCGGATGAAGCTGAATCCAGATAATGAATGTTGAAGTGACTTCAGAAAACCGACAACGTCAACAATATGACAGCTCGCAACACTATCAAATAAACAAAGTAAACAACTTGATGATTAAGAAGAAGATAAAGAAATAAACTCACGGATGCATTTTTACAGTATGATAAGCAGGAGGTTTGTCTGTTTGCAGCTTGTTTGTTAACCTGAATAAACTTACAGGATACTATGTGCTACTTAAAAATCTACTGAATATCTAAAAGATAAATAATAGACGTAGAAATGAATCTGTGGAAAATAACTGGGTCATTATGTGACTCAAGAGGAAAAAAAACAAGAGCTGGAACGAGTTCACAATTTACATTTTCTTCTTTTGAGTTCCATCACTTGTCATTTGTACAGTTGACCTAAAAAACAAAACAAATCGTCTGTGATGTTTTTGTAATATTTTATGGTAGGTCTGTTGTCTCCATATATTTTTTTTTCATTATTAATCACATGTGTGAAACCTCTCATGACTTTTTAGTTTTTGGGTCAAATGTAAATGATAATAACAAAAACAAAAGAAGACTGGGAAAACGTCAAATGCACTTGTCAATGCCGACCTAACCCATCTGTATGATTCATTTATTTTTAGAGTCATTCATTAATAGATGTTAGGGTAGATTTTCTTATTATAGTTTTATAAAGCAGTGGATACATGTAAAGACAGAGCCAGACTGAGCGACAAAGGAAGACAAGAAGAAAGAGGGCAAACAAAAAACTTCATTGGCACCCAGTAGGCATGTTCTTTTTTGTTGACCATCGTCAGCATCCTTGTCAATAAAGTTTAACTTTTACAAACCACTGCTGACATCATAGGGGAACTAGCTGGAGGACATCTGACCCTACAGAAGAGTGTGTGTACCAGTGTATAAGCATGCGTGTGTTTTGGTCGTGGAAGTAGGTTTTCTATAATGCCTGAAGCTCCAACTGTCACTATTATTTACATGTGTGCATGTACAGATGATAGGTTAAAAAGGAGAAAAGGACATTTTAAACGTGGACCATTACATATTGAAGACAGCTGTATGAATTGAAGCCAACTGTGTGTTTGCATTAGACTGATACGTGTGTTTGTTTGTGTTCCTGTGTGACAGTAATATTGCAAGAGATTTCTAGGCCATTGGTTGGGTGTAATGCAAGCTGGCATGATGATGTATGTGTGTGCACATGCATGTGTGCATAAGATACGAGTTGGCGTGATGATGCACTCTGTCACCATAGGAACCAGAGGGCACGGCTTTGTTAGAGCTTCTCTCTGACCAAACTTAAAGTGACACACTTGTGCATACACATTCAGATACACAGTTGCACTCATTTGTACCTCTTATGTTGTTTATCTGCTGTAAAACTTGTAGTGGTAGGGCTGCTGCTTGCCATTATCCATCCGTCCAGTGTAGAAATGTGTGTTGGAGTTGGAGTGTTGGCACTTAGGGCTGCTGAACCTCAGAACTGTTTTAGTTAAGAGCGAACTATATCTGTGGCAGTGGGATTTAAAACTGGCCTTCAGGTATGAGATCTGATTTTAAGCTTGTTTGTTCATTATGAAAAAGAGACATTCAATTAAAGCTAGAGTTGGTAATGTTGGAGAGCTAGAAAGATTTGAAAGTGGCACCTCCTCTAAGCTCCTCCCCTTCCTGTCAATGCTCTGTTCAAATCCAGATTCCTGTCTCCTACTCCATTCATACATTCCGAGCCATCTTTACTGTAAACAAACTGGACACGCAACGCCCTCACGTCACGTCCAGTGAAGTGGAAATGCAGAAAAAGTGCTTCCATTACACTTTTTTGAAACACTTCTATCAAAATGCCTGAAAAGCTACCTCATGAGAGTGTAAAAACGTTTTACCGATATTTGAGAGGTTTTTGGAAATGTAGGTGTTTCCATTACCAGATTTTTATTGCGATATTTAGGTTTTTGAAAATATTTGATATTTAGGGGTAATGAAAACGCAGCAATTGTTAACTAAGAGGAATAACCAAATTTCTTGTGGGAAAAGAAAAGGAAAGTCAAATGAGTGCTGCTTAGAACATTTCGGATTTGGCTTGTAAGATGTCACCTTATGCTCTAATAAACTGTCCAATTGCAGTATTTTCTGCCATTTGGCAGCCCAAAAAGACTTAAAATGCAAGTACTTCATATGAGTGTTTATGCATTTCTTATTTCTGCTGTAGTAAAAAAACATTTATGTATAAAAATCATCTGGAAATCCTGTGACACACCTACCTGCTCCCCCTTCACCCATATGCCTACAAAATGTGTTTCCTCTCTCTGATCTTGACAGCTTCAACACCTGATGATGGCCCATCTTTGTCATCTACATGTTATAAATATCAATAGACTATGCTGGTGAGTATCTGCACTGAGGCAATCTCACATCTCCCAGCGGACCGCTTTTCAGGCTTTGAAGATGAAACCTGGGTTAGTGTCCCACTGCCAAATATTTTCAATGTATATAATTCATATTTTGGCACATACCTATTTTTTTTTTTTTCGATCTTCCTGTTCATCATATCCCTATCATACCATGATTCCCCAGGTAATATCCTGCTCTGCATCATTCTCCTTCTAGCCTCAATCTCGTAATAAATAAATATTAAAGAGTAAAATATTCAGAGTTAAAATATTACCAACGCAGCTTAACTCTGTCCATATTCATGGTCATCAACGTCCTGCAGGAGCCCCAAATCTCCAACATGCATGCTTTCCAAGAAGCAGAATAAACATATTCCCCGTTTCTTTGATTTCTATCTGGATGCCAACTCCCATCTGATATTTCTAATAAATAAACATGAAGCTGCTCTGTCCACATGTGTGCATGCAGTCCTCATTCTTTCATTGAGATATCTTTCTAAAAACAAGACCGTAGATCAATATTCATAATCGCCAATATCACTCAAAGCTTTATAACCATCTGTGGTGGCTGTAATTCAAACCAATGGCTATCAAACAAACTGCTCTTCCCTGAATGACTGTGGCCTGAATCTACTTTCATGTTTGCAGATTGGTTTCTCTTTTCATGTTTAGACACATGTCTCCTGCTGTGTAGATTCCTCATCTCTCTCTCTCACTCTACTTTGCTTTTTCATATTCCAAAAAAGATGTTTCCAATAAATAAACATTAGCCACTTATGTATTCTTACCAAATCAGCAAGATATCACTGAAAAAGTGCATTTCCAAAACTGCCAGACCTTCTTGACCAAAGAAAGAACAAAATGATTTATTTCTAGAAGCAATCTGGAACCCCGGCTATGGCAGTGTTAAGGTCAAGTGACAGAGACAGCTGAGTCCCCTTCACCGGACACCGTAAAAGCTCCATTATCTGAGATACAACATTTAATATTCATATTCATGGTGCTTGCTTCTACTTTGATTTCTCATTTCTTTCTCCTCTGTCATCTCTATGCAGAATAATAAACATGACTGCTCTGCTGTTTACATATTCAGACATATTCTTGATTCTGATAAGGATATGCTTTGGATAATGAGCTGACTATTTACATTTAACTTTTCTCCAGCATTTCCACTCTTCTCTTCACGCCCCCGTCTTCCATTTCCCTCTCCCTCTTTTCTGTCACTCCTGTATCATTCCCTCCAAATCTCCTTCTCCTTAACCCCCTCTCTCCCTGCCCTCCTACTATGTCTCTCCCTGGGAGATGAATTGAATATGTAAGCTATTGGATGTGGATGAATAAAGCATCCCATCTCAAACACACATTGGTGACACCTTATTAACCACATGTCAGATGCACATGACAGCTGGAGCACACACACAGTTTCCATTCACGTATACTCACATACGGCCTATGCAATGTGCACACAAAGAACAATAGAACTAACTCACACAAACACCCACCCACACACACAGATGGAGCACACATTCAACACACAAGACTGGCATTCCCACATCTACATAAGCCCTCCTCATTAGCCTAAATTGAGTATAGGGGCTTATACTTAATCAATCAGACAGGGAGAGAAGATTTGATTGGAAAAGAAATTTGACAATTCCAGAAGACACTAATAAATAGTAGTTATTCACCACTTGGAAAATATAAAAATGGATCAAGAAACAAAGAAAAGAAAAATGTAAAGACTCAATTGGACTTCACATCTGACCATTTGCCTAAATATTCAGGTGTGCAGGTATAATGCAGTTGAAGCGTGGTAAATGAACTGTAGTAATCTTCACCTTGCTCATTTATCAATGAATTTATTTACTTATTTATTCACACTTTCTGAATGACATGTGTATTCATTCATCCATTCATTTATTTGCTTATTTCTGAAGATTATTTCTCTTTGCATTTGAATTAATGTGAGCTGTAGAGGTTACCATATCCATGACTCACATGGTGCAGCGCAAACTAAGCATATTAAATTGTGGGATTGTGATACTGTTAGCAGAAACACATCAAATCCAGTGAAACATCCTGTGACATCCTCTATATGGCTGGTGAAGATCAAAGTTTCTTACACTCCAAAAAACTTAGCCACACTTGAAAATGACATTTTGTTTGCCAAACACACCAATTTGTTCTATTAGAACAAAGAAAACACCCACGTGGAATTACATAGAATTAATAATTGATCATTATGTCATGTTAGTATACAATACATAAGACTGCAATGTAAGTATAACCTTAAACAAACCAAAAAAATTACTATGCACATAAACTCTGATTTTGGTTGGACCAAAACACATCCCTTTAGCTTAAGGCTGTGTACAAATCACATATTATCCAATTCATGATGCACCTTATATATTAGATAACTGTGTTTTACAGCAAATAATGAACTTAAATCAACTGAAACTATCTTCCATTGTATGGTATAGTTCAACATGACTTGATTTGACTTTTCTCCATTTTAATATGGGTGGGGAAAAGGAAAAAAACTGAACAAAAAAAAGAACGAAAAACAAAAAGGCAGGTGTAAATTTCTACATTGGTTTATAAACATGACCATGGATGGGGAAGGAATGCACAGATGTATATGCATAGATATGTGATCCCTACCCACAGATGGAGTGTCAACCCACACCCAAAATTATAAGATGAGCCAAGTTGTGCGAATATACACCATGTTATATAAAAATCCATTGGTAATCTAGCTAGAGATGTTGATGCCGTGCTGAAGCCTACTTCTGTATACACTGTTTGACTTTGCTGACCCACGGATTAAAAATAATTTTAAGTTGCTGCTGACATCTATTGTCCCCTTTTTCAAAGAAGAACATTATGCTCAAAAGGACTAAAAATAGCAACAAGCAATGACAAATGTTTGAAAAAAGCCAGTTAAATCCCAAAAATACCCAACCATCTTTCCTGCTTCCTAACAAATACAACCTGCTGATGCAGAAAAAGTAATCACCAGTAAATTAAACATAAAATCAGAGAAAAAACAGGAAAGAACACAAACAACAACACAGCTGACAGCAAATCAATGAAATAACTATAAACTATTTCTATAAATCCTCACCTCTGACGATAAGACCTGCAAAGTTAGACACCCCAGAACCTCGCTCTGACTGGGTGACACAGCGATACAGATCTTGATCCTGATTACTGACTTCTTTGAGATGGAAAGAGGCAGCAAAGCGTCTGTGGTTGATGTTTTTGGTCAGAGCCACGGGGATATCTTCACCGTTTCGCCTCTGAATAAAAGACAGGGAAACACATAGATGAGTCAGATGCTGCAGAGGATTAAGTGCCTTGCTCAAGGTCACAAGTCAGCACTGGAGTAGTGGACTAGGCACACTAACATGTCTGCATGCACCCCCCCCCAACTCTGTTTCACTGACAGCAGGTTTGAAGGTCATGACTACAATAGAGCCATAATGAAATCAGCAGCTATTAAACTCTTAATCATGTTAGCAGCTAGATGTATAGCCTGGAGTCACTCTGTGTATGTGTGTGTGGGTAAGTGCAACACATAGTATTGCACATACCAGACCTTAGAATGACACATTAAGTACACTGTTTCTTCTCTTTGTTGTCATATGTCTCTATACCTTATCTTAGACTGCATGAATCAAACCACAATAAATGTATATGTGGCCAATTTAGCAAAGACTGACTGATTTGGCTCCTTTGATTTTTCATGAATATTCCTCTGATCCTGACTGTGAACATGGACTGTTTCATATTAAATGGCTATTTCAACCCAAGTGACAAAATAAAGATGTCAAAACATGTCATGTTAGACTGAGTTATTTAGGAATTTAATATTTCGGCATCTTCATTTCTTCAGTACACTTAATGAGATTCTTAGTTTAACATAAGCAATTTCTTTGGAAGCAAATTGTTGTAATTGAGGTGGAATTTTGAGACATAAAACAAAATCGAAACAATTGGGGTGGGAATCAAATAAAGAGTGTTGCATCCTGCTTAGTGCAAATAAAAGAAATGTGTTGTTTTTCTTTTTGGTAATTTGGATATCTCAATGATTTGCAAATGCACTTTTGCGATGAAAGAATAACTGCAATTGTCACAAAGAGTATCAAATAAGTCTTAGTGTGGTTTCTGTTAGAATTTCTATTCTCATCCATGGTGGAGCTACTGTTGCATCAGTTGTTCAACATGTGTGTGTAAAACTGTGACTGTACCTGTAACCAGAGTTTATTGCTTGAGGTGTCTCTTCCTGTGGCGATACATTGAAATGTTGCATTTTGTCCAGCATTTACTTCCACATCCCCAAGACGCAGGAAATGAGGGGATTTATCTGCAGGAAATGAGGGAAAAAAATAGGGAAATCACATTAACTTGTATTTTTAAATGTTTTTGTTTTATTTTCCTTAACTGCTCAAAGTGTAAATGAGATGCCAAAAAAGCCTTTGCTAGTACAAACATTATATGTTTCAGGCAATTGTGGTACCAGAAGGAATTTGTTCAGTTTTATTGCAATTAGATTTTATTGGAGTCGGAGAAAACCAAAGCACAGCACTGAATTGCCACAAGAGGTAATTTCGACGTCAGATTCAGTATGTGTAATAGCTTCTTAACCACCATCCTAAGATATTAAATAAGCTGTTTATATCCAGAAGATGCAGTTCAGTGATGACATTTTTTATTCTGGTGGTGCTATTGCAATGACAAATAGAAGCTACTATGGTGAATGAAAACACACACACAAGCTCACACTCCTGCATTCATGCAAATGTGCACACACACAAAAACCTGTGTCCAGAAATGCAGCTGTGAGAATGAATGCGTCCACTGTGGAGACTAAGTACTAATTCCTTTTCAAATACTTCTCCTTTCTGATAAGAGTCCTGCTGCTCAGCCTTCAAAGGACTGGGGATGCTCTCTTTTCAAAATATGCTCCAAAATTTCTAGTTTAGGTTTAGGAATATGTTTGATCTATGAATAACCTCAGGAAACAGAGACCTCAGGAATACCAAGACCTCACACGGCGTATAGGGAGAACAAGTTTCTTTTTTTTTCAATTTTTTTCAATTTCTAATTAAAATAATCGATTAAAAACATAATTGTCATGAATAATACCCATGCTGCTACTAGACAGATGACCAAAAAAGTTTTCAATGGCTTTCTTGCCATCACGAGGAGCGTCCAGAAAAACGCCTATAGCTTAAAATTAACAGACTTTTCTGTTAACAGTAACAGTCAGAACTCTTTTTCGCCTCTAGCAATGAGGAAACACCCATGAGAAGGAGAGAAGAAGACATGAGATGTAGCGAGAATTTAAAATGGATCGCATCCCTCTTCTTTTTCCTGTCAGTGCAGAGACAAGACAGCTACTGTTCACTCTGTGTGGGTCTGCGCAACTGTGAGCGCTTGTGGGTTAAAGGGTGAGGGAAATGCTGAGTGGCCAGAATCTTCTCCCTCCATGATTGCCATAATACTGTCTCATTTACCGCTTCACTTTCTCCTCTTCTTTCTTTCTGTTTTTTCCCTTCTCACAGTCTTCTCTTTTTTTCTCACATTTTTCTCTAAGACTTGTCTTTCTCCTCTCACTGCAGCCATCCTTTCCTGTGTCACCTTTCCACTTATCTAACCATTCAGCTGCAACAGAAACCATCCCAGGTACAGTCTAATTAGTGGCCAAAGCTATCAGCCTCTATTCAGCCAACTAGGACTAATTGCTGGCATGATAATGACTCACCGCATGGGTAGCTGAGCACTTGAATGTCATCTATGACGATGAAGCCAGCTTTGCTGTCCGAAACCTCTGCTTCAAATATAACCTGAAAAAAGAGAGAGCACATTTACCTGTTACTATTTCCATCATTAGCATCATTATAATCAAACTTGTATGGAAGGAAATAAATTGGCATTGACATAAAAACATTTTGAACACAGTGCATCAACATAAACAATTGAAAAGCTACAGAGCCAAAAAATGCACTTTCTAGGTTAAAAATTACAATCTGTTTAAATCATGTTTAAATTTGCTAATGAGGGGAATGATTCAGTCTCGGGCCAGTGACAGCAGCTGGTGAAGTGGATAAAAATGGATGATGTAGAAACCCTGTGTGCTGCTGCTGCTGGCTTTAAACATTCTGTTCAACAAGAAAAGAAAGATAAATGATAAACTTCCTGTTGGATCATAGTAATGTCTTTTGGTACACCGAAAATGGCTGCCATGAAAATGACAACACAACGTTGCTCAATGGAAGGCAAAAGAAACACAATTCTTATTATCATACTATTCTACTCTGCAAAGGGAGCTTCCAAAATGTCCACTTTACCTTTAAAATGTACTCTACAAGTGTGAACTGTTCACCATGTTTATATCATAAAACAAAACAAATTAATCATTGAATTTAGTTGCATTCTTGTGTATGAGAAAATTGGTTATAATGTACTGCAAACAAGCATTCACCCTTGTTTTGATTCATCTGGGAATTAAAATGCTGTGTTTTCCACTCCAGCTCATCTATGTTAAGCTGATTACTTTGATTCCCTAGTAGTCAGGTCAGATACTCAACTGATAGCCTACTTCTCATTGCAATGGAGGGTCACTATGAATGAGCTTTGAGAAAAACAATGCATGAAAACATATTGTGAGTTAATCTGATGCATGCTTGCACACTGACATGGAGGAAAATAACCAATCATGCCTCACTATCTGAACTACATGGCTTACACTATATTTGCAAGAGGTAACAGCTGCCTCAATTCCTCTTCAGTTTATTAACTGATGACTTGAATAAAGAAGAAGATTCTCATCATCGCCATCAACCTTACTCTTCTTAACTCCTATCTCCTTGTCCAATGGCCCTCCATCTCCTTCCACTCCCTGTTGTTCCGTCAACATCCCTTTCTAACTATTTCCTTTCTAATTTAACCTTTTCTGTCTTTCGCCATCTGTGTTCCTACACTGTTTACTCAGACCGGAGTGGTGTAATGAACACAGAGAAGAGAGGAGGTAGCCATCAAAGAGAGGCAGAGGGGGGAAGAGAGTAAGGGTGCAAGCAGTTGTTGTCATTCATCACCTGTAAAAGGAAATCTGCCCTGAACTGTTTACCCATAACTTATCATCTCCTGCTTGTCACACACACACACACACACACACACACACACTCTCTCTCTCTCTCTCTCTCTCTCTCTCTCTCTCTGTCTCCCTCCCATTCCAATCTCTCTTGTCTCTTTCTTCTATCATCTTTCACTCACAGCTGACTGAAGAGCACAGCAGACAGCAGCTGACTTTTAATACTTTCATCTCCGTCTCCTTCTCCCCTGCATTGATTGTCAATTGCATACTTGTGTACTTTTCTTTTTTAAGCAGTATAAATACAGTTTCTGTGTAGCCACATACAATAAACGACTGAGGCAGTTGGTAGCCCATCTGCCAAGAACAAATAAGCTAAGATTAGAGTAAACACACACATTTGCTGCTATATTAATGCTCAAAATCTTGTGCATTGAACCTTTTGATGAAGTTAGTGGCTTAGGGTTGTCTTGCCAATCTGCCACTCACATAAATTAGGTAAATAAATAAATCAAATAGTAATTTGAATCTACATAATATGACATAAAGTGTTGAACTTTTTGGGCTACTGTGACACTCATAGTGAGGGTGCCTGTTGCTTTGTGGCTAATCTTTGATCTCTTTGCTTAGCAGCCAATGAGTACTAGACATATGCTGTGTTATTAAAGAGTTAACATTCAGTTGTAGCTCACATTATTATTGCTAAATCCAGTAATATAAAGTAGTAAAAGGTACAATATGAAATTTATTCTACAACATAGTTTAGATAGTTTGGAGTTTGGCCATGCACATTGCTTTGTACTGAGGATATTACATCTTGTTTGAACTTGAGAATAGATAACAGTAGTAGGATAACCACACATGCCCTGACTGTTCCTGTCTAATCTGTTTTCTTTATCATTCAGAAACTTGAAAAGCTCAATACTTGAGATCTGATTCTGTAGTTTGTTATCGTTTTCAAGCACCAAGCTCAATGTTTTGGCAGTGAAGTCACAAGTAGCCTACATCATGCTTTACATCACTCAGACAAATCATTGTTAGACACAAACCCACAGCTCTGATAATAATCTTGTGTTCCAGCATGTGGAATAAGATTGAACGCCACACTGCCCAGGGGTTACTGCTGCTTACATGCTGTATCATTTTATAAGCTATTAGACTCTTTAATTTCTGTATTACCGGACCACCATCTGGTCTGGATGGTGGCCACCTCTGATCATACAGGTGCTCGTCATACACAGATTGACTTATCTAATCACTGTGAAGCAAGATTATTGATGGCACATTTACAAGTTCACACACAAGCAAACATACTCTGAAATGCTGAAGGCTAAGGACTGACATATCATCACTCCAGAGTAGGGCCGGGCGATAGCATACATCCTCTTATCATCCAGTTGCATATATCACTTTGATGTATGCATGTACAGGCACTGAATCAAAAATGTTTAAAGCTGCAGGGAGGAGATATTTTTCCATCTTATGTTGTAGTCTGAATCCTAATAAATGTAAATTTGGTTTTAGGCACCTGCTGCCTCTGTATACACTCACTAATACTAAGTAAAACTAAAGGCAATATGGGCTTCAGTGGCCAAAGATAGGAGAAGGAGAAAGTGATGATAAAAACAAATAAACCTTACCAGTGCCACAAATCCACTAAAGCTACAAATATTAAACACATAAAAACAGAAACTGACAGTAAATTACAACTGCTACTCATCTTCCAACTATTTATTAATTTATTCAATCATTTAATAGAGCTCATTGAGACACACTATCTGAAACCCTGTACTCCAACTTTTGTGAACATGCAGTTGGAAATATCTGTTCAAGCAATTAAAGGATAATTTACTGGAAATGTGTGACATCCGAGGTGGTTTGGAAGCTCCAAGTGTGGAGTTTAATTAATGAATAACGGAACCAATTTCTACACAACTATAAGTTAACCTAACAAAGTAAAGCAATATGAAAATAAATTAATAATAAATAGTAGACTTAAATTAAAAATATTCATTTATTTTAAGTCTACTGCATAATGACATTCAGGGTCTAACTGCTTGAATGGTTTCTGGACAGTGTAATGGTTATTTAATAATTATCTAATTTAGTTTATTGAAGTTTAAGATAATCAATACAAGTCTAAATCAATGTTTTTGTCTCTGTTTTACCAACTCAGTTGTATAAATCAACATTTTATCTTTTCCATGATCTCATTAATAAACAATGGATTGATTTGTTCCTTCATTAAGAGCAATCATGAATGGCAAAGAACTAACAGTCAAAAACTTTTGATGATCTTGAGGGGAATAGTTCCCACACATAATAAAGCGGTAAGAGAGGCAACATTCGTAATTACAAGGTCTACTTAAAACACACTGCGTAGGTGTTGGTGTGTCTGTGTATGTGTGTGCATTTTGTGTTGAACTGTTTTTGTCTGTGTGTGAAGGATGTCTACATGTGAAAGTCTTTCCCTGGAGAAACCAGGCTCATTACAACTCAAGCTAAAGTGCTAACAGAGAAACATGTTCAAACATGACAAAATAGCTTCATAACCTCAAATCCAATAACCTGCTTCACAGCCTGAAAAGGCTACATACGTATGCCTCAGCAAACCAGGATGATTATGTTCAATTAAAACATGTTGACACACGACTTTTACGCCGGTGAGCTCCACCCACAGTCACTGAGAGGGACCGGGCTCCAGATGGGCCATTTGGAGGATGCTTTCACACTTAGTCTTATAGTAGAATTACATAGTCCCCAGGCTGTGTGTGTTAATATGATCAGTGTGTCTGCCTGCAAGAGCATTCGGAGACAGGCTACTTTGAAGCACTCACACATCTGTCAACACTAGCCACGAAACACACACAGATCATGATTGACATGAATGAAAAAATAAGAAAAGAGGCACATACACAACCTAAGTATAATGCAACCTGCTACAATAGCCCTGCAATACACTATCCTTTGTGAACAGAATGGAGTTCAGGTCAGGAAAGACTTGTATGCATTAGAAATACAGAAATAAGGAGTAAAAGTAATGAGCACAATGTCAGAAATGTCAAGGTCCAATATGGCACACACTCACAAACACAAACACAGACACACACCCTTCCCTAATCGTCACCTCCTGAGCATCAGTCAACACAAATAAATCAGCAGTCTGCCTAACAGCATGTGGATGTGTTTGTAGTTTGTGTGTGCTGTGTGTATTCACATCAGCATGACTCGAAATTAGTCAATAATATCCAGTATGTAGCTTTTGGTTGTATCTCAGGGAGTTACCTGATATTCATTAGGCCAGAAGGTGGAGACGGCGAGTTCTGCTTTAAGCCAGTCTTTACCTGAAAAACAATATTTAAGTCAGAATAGGTTCGATTAATTGAATAAAAAAAGACTGAGTGATGCTTGGAGCCAGATTTTACCAGTATAGGTAGTCACGTTCCATATGGGGTTTGCCAGAGGACCCTTGTTCACCTAGAAAATGATTCAGAACACAAACTTTAGTCATATAAAAGTCTACACAAACTATACACCAAGAGAATTGGGTTTTTTTTTGTCTGTTTTTTCCATTTACAATACAGTGTATTGATAAGGGATTAGATCATTGGCGGGGGGGCAACAACTTTCCCAAATTAAGAGAAAACAAAGGACAAGATTGGAGTGCTGTGGGAATAAATTAAATATAAGGAAATAAACTTATCTTTAAATCTGGAAATCTTGTGTTAAAAATGACTGCTCTAGATCATTGGTCTGTTTCCTGTACTTAGTTCAATGCTCGAACAACATTTGACACCATAATCAGAACAGAAAACAGCCCCAGTAAATGAAATGCACATGTTGTTTGCTGTTTTTTTTATGTCAATAAATAGTTATAATGTTCATTATTACTTGGTAGTCAGCAGATTCTGTTTCATGCAAGCTGCATTACTTGTAGTAATGTTTCACAAAAAATTGACAATTTTTTCTGATTTGTTTCATTTTGTTTTGTTTCAACGAAACCATTTTCCATTTTGACAAACAAAAAGCTTCAAATAATTAGAATTAATGCATTGTAGTTTATTAAATCTAGCCTCAGAGTTGTAATTTGCTGCAGTGAGGCTTGTGAAGGCTTATCTTTTTCTCCATGAACAGATAAAACCAAATAAATTAAATCAATCATTCTCAGTCCATTAACCCATTAAGACCCGAGGGTCTCTCTGAATATGGGCGAAGGTACACTCAAACATTAACTTTGTTTGTTATGGGTTGAAACAAATTAACAATTGTGTTTATCATCTATTGTCTTGGATTGGTGCTCAGTACCTTCACCAAAACGTTGAGGGTGCCAGGGCTGGAGCCATCAGGGCTAGTGAGTAGATAGTTGAAGTCAATACAGTGAGTGTCGTTCTCCTTCATGACTGGCAGCTGAAACCTGGCCTTTTCTCCAACATCATACTGAGAGACATCAACATACATGTAGGATCCTGAATGCAAAGACAGAAAAGGGAAAGGTAAGTATAGTTTAAAGAGGGACATGACATATAATCATAAAAATGAAGGAGGATTTGTTAATCTAACCCAAGAATCTGCTCCATTTTGTGGTAGTTGTTTGTGCTTGCACACCACATACCTACCATAATCCACTACTTGAACAGACTAATAATGGTGCCCTCTGAGGAGGTAGTTAGTGTGTAGACAGTCATTATTATGACTGAACTTGCCCAAGAGCAGGCTATATGCCCACAGTTTGTGCTACATGTACCTACATGAACAAACCACTTGGTCTCCAGAAAATTTGTCTGAAAAATTCCACCTATGAATTTAACTCATGAGCTCCCTTTATGTACAT
The DNA here is from genome assembly GCA_028567055.1 of Leptatherina wallacei. Lineage (NCBI taxonomy): Eukaryota > Metazoa > Chordata > Actinopteri > Atheriniformes > Atherinidae > Leptatherina > Leptatherina wallacei. The sequence goes on from JAOXYM010000024.1 coordinate 18,086,476, forward strand.
TTTATTCCCATCTGTTTATATTACCAAACAAATATCTGTGCCTTCCAGACACATAAAACAAACCCTTTCAGAAAGGATTTTATTTGTTTCTCCTTTGTGACGGTTGGCCTATTTCACAACGAGCCAGCAACAAATTAACACCAGGAAGAGAAGACAGTGCAATTACTGCATCCTCTTTAGTTGCTGTGCTTCTTCAAAAAGTTTACAGCTTTATCTTTTCTTGGCTTAATTTAAATACTCATTCATTGTCTAGGTAGTGAGAAAGTCAGGGACAAATGTTTTCCAAGTACTATGTAAGCCAAGTGTCACAGTTGTATGTTATTCCGTAATGCCTTGTGCTTCAGTGGCTCATTGTGGAAAATGGAGCTTGAAATAATACTTAATCTGGGTGTACCGGCAGTCTGCCCGTCCAGATGTTCTAGTAATCAGCTCAGACCTCATCCAGATGTTGCTGCACTGAAATATGATGAAATGTGATCCTTTCCTGTTTGATTTTTAATCTCACTATATCACATTAGCTCATTACAAATTAATAGAAAAAGCTGATGATATGATTTGATTCTTTTTAAAGGGCATTTTTGTTGGATAAAACAAGACATACTATATAAAATAGACAAGATAACTGCACTTTTAAAGGATCTTTTGTGTATTTTATGAGCTTTTAATGAAATTAGCTGACCCACTGAAGTAATATTTTATGGTGAGGAGTAAAAATAACAAGTAATGGTTGCAACATTATGTGTGCAGAGGATGAACAAATAAAGAGAATAGAGCACAACAGGAAAAAATTAACTACAGTTCAATTAAATGAAGTGTAATTGAATTAAATACATAGAGATAAAATTCTATGTAAAGAGTCTAAGCAGTAACAAAAAGCAGTTAATTTGATTTGCAAACTGTATCATACACAATATGTACTATACAATAGGCAGTAGGACAATGGTGATTATTGGTTATTGTTTAGCTAATCTACTGTGAGAAAACCTTTTCCTCTGAGGAACCGAGCAGAACATAACCAGCTTTCATGTGGTCCACACTAACATATGTGAATATGGATACACACGCATCAGCCTTTTAGTACCCTAGTTACTAGTTCTATTTTAGCTTTAGCTCTCATCTGCATCTCCTCACTTCTGCACAAACAAAAGAACCCAAACTTCTACCTCTGCATTACTACAATAACCTCGCTTTCTGGTTGCTAATGTCACCAACAAGTGTCACCCAAAGTGAAAACAAAGAGAGGCCAGTATCATTTCCCCCTCAACCACTTCAATCCATATACAACTAAAATAAAGGAGTGACTGACATTCTTATTTCTTTATTTTAGGCGCTGCTACTAAGATGGTGATGTGAACAAAAAGCGCCTTTAAGATGGCTGCCAAGATGATGCGCCAGCCAAAAATACCCATATCAGTCAGAGACCCAAATATGTCACAACACACGCAACAAAGCAAAACGTAACCTTTGGCACTTTAGCTCGTCATAACGCTGCCTCATTCACAATTGTATCTGCAAACACAATCATTAGAAGTGAAAATTGTTGAGTAATAATCAAGAGTAATAAAACGTCTACTGAATAAACCTAAATAATATTACTGAAATTGTCCAGTTGCCTCAATATTAACCTACAGGTACAAAAATAATGCACCCGATTTTAAATAGATTTTAAAAAAGCAATGGAAAATATGACTAATAAAAGACTGACAGTCTATGAAACTAACACAACACCCATGCTATGCTAGCAGGTTTCATGTTGCCAAGAACATCTGACACCTCATCTGCCAGTTTCTAAAAAATGTCTTGATGTTTTGGATCTAATGATGACAAAATATAGCAAAGAGGCTAAATATACCCTAAAGATCCAAATATGTCACACAAGAACAACAGCAGGATGGTAGGCAGAAAGCTGTACTCTTTGGCAAAGCAGCAACAGTTTGCAGGTGAAGCAACAGCTGACAGAGTCATTTCATTTTTAGCTCCTCAAATACAAAACAAGAAGATACTAGGGTTGACATGCCACATAAAGCATATTTGATTATGTAGAGTCAATTATTTTTTAGATTCTTTCAAATTATGGAAAGACAAAACTTACAGAAAGTCATTTAATAATCATGATTAAAATACAGAAAAAAAACATTTTTCTCGCGATACAATCACATTTTAAGACCTATTGTTTTAATTTAGTCTTGAATGTTAGATTGACTACATGATTCTGCATAATGTAATTTACCAGCTTCTTGTGTGACACTTAATTTCTAATGAATTTTTGTTTAATGAGTTAATTAGAGATCTGAGATCACTATTAAAGAGACTTTGCTTGAAAATGTCATCGCGTTTTAATTGAACTGCATTTTTAATAGCTATCTAAACCTTATTCAATTATACAAAACAAAGAAAAAGCAAAAATGTTTGCATTTAAAAACAAAAGAACACAGAGTAGCGGACATGATTGCCAGAAAAAATTGCTTTAATGGTCATTAACAGATAATAATCTGTATCTTAAAAACAGACAAACAAGACACACTTCGTGCTCAACAAATCCATTTTAATAAGTTTTAACTTTGATTTAACCTTAAATTAGGTGGGCTGGAGTTGTTTACGATTTAATGAAACCAATGTAAAAGATACTACTTCTGTGAAGTTCAAGTCAGAAGTACTAACAGACGGGTTCTTTAATGCTATTTTTAAGGCTGTGTAGATGCATCCATCATTACTGGATACTCATTAAAACATCAGTGGATCTGCTGCAGTTTTAATGCCTTTTTCTCCTTCCTTATTAGAGAACATGTAAACAAGAGGGGTAAAGGAAGACATGGTGAGAATGGCATGTCAAATAGGTTTAGAGTGTTACTGGTTGACAACATTATGAGCCAAGAGTATCTGCTTTAGTCCTCTGAGCCACAGAGCCACAGCCCATGAATGTTCAACTGGCATGACGCTAGCTGCCAGCGCTAGGATCTAGGCCCTGCCATGGTGAAAAATGCCAACATCAACCCCCAGAGAGATTACATAGATGAGTTTTATCTCTATTACTGAAACTGCCAAACCATCCATGCACATTCAATACTGCCTTAAGCACAAATGGTGATTAGCAAATGGGGCAAATCGATGTGGGTTAAAAGGTACAGAAATGTAGATGCTGACAATGTTGACTCCTAAACAAATATTTGAAGAGCTTCTAGTAGATGGTTCCTTTTTTCCGATAACCTCCATTGAGCTAATCAGCAAAGTAAAGTTACTCCCAAAGGTCTTCTAGATGCCAAACACTCTTAACAACTCCCTGAAATAACGAGGGCAGCTATCCCTTTATTTTCAAAGGTCAAAAGCCAAAAAGGTTTAGTGCTGCTCCTTTAAATTACACCATGCCCTCAGGGAGAGTGCTACAAACAAATCCAACATAAACATTGCCAAAAGTGTCCCTGGGCAAAGTATTTAAGCTCCAAGCTCAACCCTTCACCCATTTCCTACTACTTCTTCCATGTAAAAAACCTTGCCAAGTGCTGTGTTTCTAATCCCCTCCAGCAACCTCGTTTTCCATCCACCGCACTACTGTTCCACACCCTGCTGGCATTATTAACACATCAAATGTCAGTTCATGCTCCTACACCTTTAGGCAAGGCTCAGAACCTACCCTTCTGCAACCAGCATCTCCAAACCATTAACCTGCTCTGCCATCCCTATGCCCTGTTCATCCCAGCTTCAAGAGGCGTTAATGCTATGTTAATTCCAGCCAATACCCCTGTACCCTTGGGCAAAGTATTTAACCTCGTCAAAGTGGCAACTCTGCCCTCGCTGCATAGTGACACCACTTGGTATTTATAACACTAAACACAAGACTTTGGCTCTGTACCACTGGACACTGAAATATATGCAAGGCCACATGTACCAGACAACAACACACACACTTTGAGATAAAAACAAGTGTGTTCATGTGAAAAATGTTGAGAGTCGGTGTTGAAATGAACTTTTCTCTAAATGTCAGCAAAGGTGGGTTGTCAAGATGATAAGCATGGGAGTTAAATAACAGCATTACACTGTCATGGTAACAATGTCATAAGAGGAGAGATGGAGAAAGGGAGGAAAGAGGAAACCAAATGAGAAGAAAGGAAAGAAAAGAAAAGAAATTAATGGATGAAAAAAACTTAGGCCATGTTTGTGATTATTAGTTTCTCTTTTCCTCACAACTTCACTGTTACCATCAAAATGCTTACTCAGTTGATGTTAATTTGATAGATCAAGTTACTCTTTCCACATTGCACAGCTAGTTACTGTTGTAACAGTTTGCTTTCTAACATCGTAAAGTGAGCAACCTTTCCTGTTCACTGCTGTTGATTAATGACCTCATATTCTGTTAATTAGACCCTCAGCCCTGAGGCAGAAAGATTTAATTTCCCCTTCATCATCATCACTGAGAAAAACACAACTGATTAAAGAGAAGAGAAGAGAAGAGAAGAGAAGAGAAGAGAAGAGAAGAGAAGAGAAGAGAAGAGAAGAGAAGAGAAGAGAAATTCCTCAATTTTCCACAAAAATACTCTATTGTATGCAACTTCTACTTGAGCCAAAGCACCAAAATCTACTTCATTTCATAGTAAAAGTGTAATCAGCTGAATTCTGATGTATTCACATGAAAGAAGCATTTTGAAGCTGGTCGAGGTGGAGCAAGTCTTGACTTTACACTGCTTACCATTATGTACTCAAGTTCATTGTTTCCCAACCTATACCAGGTATTTTCTTTCAAACACATACTCGCTTCTGTTTTATCTTTCTGAATGACAGAATTTTATCTTTTAGTCTCAATTATTTAAAATGAAAAATGTCACAAATTCCCCAAAACAGACATCTTTTGGCTCATGGATGAAGAAGATTTCCTGCATTCTATTCTGTAAAATGCTAATATGTTATTGTTTATGAAATACTAATAAAAAAATGATGTTTCCTGCTGAAAAGAACATACTGTAGCAAAGTATTGAAATCTAAATACTGAAAACTTTAAATAGTTCTTAAATACAATGAGCTATCTTACTACTCTAAGAAACTGAGGGAGAAATTGATTGGTAGATGAAGAACAGGAAAGATGAAGTCGAGTCTCACCTTGTGGCAGGTCTGGTGAGACATATGGCACCTCTTTGGTGTTGATGTGTGTCCAGTCAAAGTCATCATAAGGGTCTTGTTGGTAATCACACTGAGAGAAGCCCTCATCAAACGTACAGCTTCCTGAAAAAGAAAAAATGACAATAAGGTTTAGTTGACCTCTTTAGAGCCAAATTAAAGACTTCTTTTAAATAAAATATTAACTTTTGTTGAATATTTCTATAAAAACCTTTTATATTTTGTCCCTGTGTGCTGTTCTGTGCGTGTGTTTGTCTCAGCTCATTAAAAAAACCACCAGGAGTCTGAGCTCCGACAGTCATCACTCAAGGCCACTCAGGATCACCTCTGACTCAAGCAGCAGAGCCTTCAGCTGATCATCTGAGCCCATCACCACAGCCTCAGGACAACTATGTGTGAGCTGGCCGCCTCTGGTTCCACCTTAACGGGAAGTTGCTCTAATACAGAGAGACGTCACTTGTCCCTGACAGCTAGCTGACCGGATCAACCTGCAGTGATATGTGGCTCATGCTGGAAGTACTGCTGATAGGAACAGAATGCTGGCCACTACTAGCTATCTGATTCATTAACCTAGCAGTGGTGCACAGCTTGTGTTAGTAGAATGGCTGGAAGAGACGTGGCTAAGAAAAGCCACAATGCTATGATTCAAGTCTCTGGTAGTTAGCGGTCAAAGGGAAATCTCCTCTGTACACCTCAGTAACTGAGAAAGACATGGTTGAGATAGAGAATATCTATTATAGTTGGATTTCCATTTGCAAGCAAAGTAAATCTGAAACACTGCTTTGAAAAGCTGTAAAGAAGAATCAGAGTAGTTTTCATTGACTGTTTGGTTTCAAGTGATCAAACCGGGGTTCATAGTGTCACTAGAGGGTGGCTAAGTTGCTAGCGGTTGCAATTTAGTGGAAGCATTTCTCAGGACTGTAAATCATTAAGAGGAAAACAACAGTTGCCGTTGGTGTCCTCAATAGGAAAACGAAAAGAGCTCTTCTTCAGCAGTTAGCCTTATCTTTGGGAATATTTGGGATATCATATAATATCTGGAATGTGCTGGTAGCTCAAGTGACTATGATTTGCCTGCTCAAACCAGAAACAGCTGGTAAGTCATGTCTTTTTAATCTATCCCAGGTCAGGTGTTATTTAGAATATTGTTTCTATTCCCTTAATGCACTTCAAGCCTTTTTTGAAACAGCCAAAATTCACCTCAAGAAAATGAATAAAAATCTCCTTTTTCACATCTTCTAAAGGCGATGTAAAAAAGTGACAATAAGTGTATAAAATCTTTAGGAACAGGCTCATTCAGTGGTTCTGTCTTTAAAACATGCAAAGCATCTAAACACTTAGACTTCATGGATATTTCCTCATGTCCACCTGTCCTGAAATAAATGGGATTGTGCATGAGTGTCACACCGGGGCAGAATCAAACAGAGCCGCAAATGAAAGTGAAACCCAAAAAGGAGGTATTAAATTCTGAAGACTGATCTACACATGGATGCATTTATGTGTCCTTTTTGTATATTTTCATGTATCATGTGCATCTATTGCAGTACCTCTTACACTCTGGGAACCGGAACACATGAAAGAGCCGCAAACCTCAATCCCAAAATACACAAATGGCATGTTCAAAGAAACTAAAAAACTACAGAGAAAGAAGATATAAACGAGCAAGCCGCCTTCAAGTGCTATCAGCAACCAGCACTGCCAGCAACATAAATCTAACATTCAGTTTGCGGTACAGCTTTGCTACCTGTGTCCTAGAGCGAGCTGTGGCAGCTGTGATGGAGAGCAGAACGACAGGCCCTCAGATACCCCGCTGATCTGAGCTCCTGCTACAGAGGCATACCAAGAGGTGACAGACGCCGCCAGAGGAGAAACGAGTTAACATCAAACTAAGCGACTGTCTTCGGCTGCTGGCTGCATGGCTGGCTGTGACTCACAGCCTCAAAGGGACACTGGATCACATTCCTCTCAGCGTCATTCTGAAGACCAGCCTCTCACTGGGCACTTCAGTTCTCTCTCATTCAATTCAATTAAGTCTTCGTCACAGTATATCACCAGCAGTCATAATTAAAAAGAAATACTGGGGCATGCTGAGGGCAGAAAAGCAGAGAACAACATGATTTTTTCCCATTCAATGACAAACACTTTGATGGATCTAAACTGCGGCTATTGCAAACCAAACTTAGGTGAAGAGACTCTGTTTTTAAAGTTAAACAACTGTTGTGTGTGTGTATACATGTGTGTTTGTATAACACCATGGTCTCCTGTCTCCTACAGTGTGTGTGTCAGTTTACATCTTGCTGTCAGGTACTTCTCTCTGCATGGTTTAAAAGAGCAAAGTGTGTGATGCCAGTGTGCGCTTCTGCAGACCAATACATCAGAATACATCTGTAGTAGGGATGTGAATCTGACAACTCACTATTATATTCGATTCCGATTCTTCGGGTGATGATTCAATTCTGTATCAATTATCGATTCATTTCACAATCAATACTCTTTCACTAACAAAGGGTGCCAGTTCCAGGATTAACTACATCTATCTGCTAAAAAGAGCTCTGAGGAATTGTTTTATAAGTTGAAAGAAAAACTGGCTATTTTCAAGAAAAAAGACATTTTCAAGGTTGATTAAGTGATTCAAAAATTTAAAATACAGAGAGGAAATCTCTGGACAATGAGGTGACATTTATTTTTGCTTACCTTGCCAACTTTGAAATTTCTTTGTCACTTAACAGTAGCTTTGAAAGTAGTCAAATACTTTGCAAGTCTTTGAAAAAAAAGATTATTGGTCATTTTTAAGGATGCACAATATATCAGCTTCAATATTGGTATCGGCAGATGTTGGTCATTTTTAAAACATCGGTATTGGCCCGATAACTAAACTTGGCCCGATATTAACGACAGATATTTATTTCCAGCCCTTTATTTGTTGGAAGGGGGGGGGGGGGGGGGGGGGGGGGTGAGGAGGATGTCCCAACAAATCATTCAACACCATCAGTTTGATACGTCATCTGTAAACCGACCAATCAGAGGTTCACAAACTTTGGCACGAAGCTAATGCTGCTCATGTTAACTTTAATTTTGTACAAAATTTGATCGTCTTAATTTTTTTTCCAAAAACAATATCGGTAAATATCGGTTATCGGCCTTTGTAAAAATATCAATATCGGACATCGGTATCAGCCGGAATTTTCATATCGGTGCATCCCTAGAAATTTTGGATTGATTCTTTGCACCCCTAATCAGTACCCAACCATCCATCCATCCATCCATCCATCCATCCATCCATCCATTTTCTATACCTTCTTAATCCAATTCAGGGTGCAAACAGCAATAAGGAGGAACACCTTGGACACAAGGCTCTGTGATGAAATGTCAATGCGTCCAATCAAATGGAATCTCGCAGATCTCAACAATAACCCTCTTCAGACAAATCCTCAAATAGTGTATAGTGTACAACTGCCTGAAATTGGTTCTCATTTTTCCGAGCCTCTGTGCGACTCTCCCCAATAGGCTGTCAATTTACTCTATTTAGCCTGAAGTAGACCTGGACAGGTGTAGCTTCTGTACAACCTAAACTCTAAAATCCTGTCTCGCCACAGGGATTTTCTGAACTCACACGCTCTCAGCTGCTGCTCATCTCCTTCTCCTCCTCAGTAAAATGAATGCCAGGGCTTTCCTCTGACAGATGCATCCTGCAAGTCTGAAGCTGGAAAGAGTAGCTACTTCCTGGTTATTTTTGCGCTTGCCTCGCAACTAGGGCCAAACTTAGACGTGTACACATTGTCCCCAGCTCTGCTCCCTACCCTCGCAGCAAATGCAGCAGATATATCATATGTGAAAGGTTTGATTATTAATACATTTAGGTTACAGGATTGCATATATCACCTAAACATTTCTTTATATACATTCATTCATTTTCTGTACCGGTTAATCCAATTCAGAGTCGCGGGCTGGCTGGAGCCTATCCCAGCAATTATCAGGCGAGAGGCAGGGTACACCCTGGACAGATCACCAGTCCATCGCAGGGCCAACATATACAATAACAGGCAATTAAAAATGTTTCCATTTCACAATTACTAAGTCTTTATTCTGGCATTATTAAAATTTGCACGTGGAGAAACTTATCTGCATGTTTTTAAATCAACTCCACAGACAAGCCCAATCATTTTTGTTATTATTGGCAAGACTGATTATGTTACAAACTCAGTCTGACATTTTTTATCAGTACTGGTGCTGGTGAACAAAATGTATCTGAGTCACAATTCAACATAAAATCTGAATAATGCCTAGTTTTGTGTGTTGCACTTTTGGCCCATGTTTTGACATTCCAGAGCACTTAGCCTTAGATTACCTGCTACAGCATGTTTGGCCTTCTTTCACCTCTTTGAAGCTACCATACAGTAACTCTATTTTCTTTCAGATCTTTATTACAAAAAAATCTGACTCTGAAAGCTGTATGTAGGGAATAATAACTTTAATTTCAACAGAACATGTTTAAAATGTATGCTGTGGGCTTGAAGCTGTGTACACACAGAATTCCACTCAGCTCTGATTAATGATCTGTTAGAGGTGTGTTGCCTTGGCTTAACAAAGATGAAAACATGCCCTTGTTCAAATTTCACTTTACTGGGTGGTTTAAAGGATTATTTTTTTTTAATTATATTTCTTAGCTCTTGTTTGGACACTTGTGAAAGATATTCATTTGTGGCTGCTAACATACTAAAAGTATCTGTTTCTATATTTGTGCGTTGAAAGGGTCCACAAGAAACTACTTTTTGTACAAAAAATGTCTCTACACACACCTCATTTAGCTCGCCCACAGTCTTAACACTTCTCCCTTTACTAAATGTCCTGCCAACTTAAACCAACACAGACATCAACTGACACATGCATCTGACAGCAAATCCTTGTTGCCAGTAACGAGTTGAACAGATCTTGAACTCCTCTTTGCTTTAGCTGAATCCATGACTTGTTCAAATAATGTAGAGTTAAACAAGATTGTTCTTTTTTTTTCTTTATATTTCAACTTAATGTCATCAATTAAAACTTCTGTCACACATGTGATATTTGATATGCTCCATAAGGAGTAAATACTGAATTTAATTATGGAATGATTGGATTTTTGTGTACTTAGGGGCATCACTAAGGTCAAATTCTAACTACATAACTAAGCTGTAATTGTTTGTATATGTTGAGATGCTATTACATAGCAGTTAAGTAACGTGGAAAGGTCTCTGAAGCCCTTTCTTTTGATTGTAAAGAGAAAGTGTTTAATCAAAATTTAGATCAGCGTCAAATGACAGCAGTATTCATGGGTTTTTATCGACTCCAGCTCCACTTGGTATTGATGAGACCATAACACAGAGGTAGATTTGATCATTTCACTCAGGGTGCTGTTCTCTTGGCTATATAAGTTGGCACAGCTCACTTTTTCAAAACACACGTTGACCATCAAGTCTCACATGGAAGCTCTGACACAACAATTTATCTCAGAAAGTTATCAGTTAAATATAATTTATCTTGTCATGTAGCCATAT
>JAOXYM010000024.1:18114955-18147279 GCA_028567055.1 Leptatherina wallacei
TTCATAAAAAAGTATGTATGTATGTATGTATTCTTAAAAAAGTATGTATGTATGTATGTTTTCATGAAAAAGTATGTCTGTATGTATGTATGTATGTGTGTTTTTATAAAAAAAGTATGTATGTGTGTGTGTGTGTGTGTGTGTGTGTGTGTGTGTGTGTGTTGTATTCTCACTTTTGAAGCTGCAACTCATGAGCAGAGGGTGTTCTGGCACAGGAAACTGAAGTGAGATTTTCTGTACAATCTTGCAGAATGAATCAACATTCACAGGATGTACCACTCATTGTCCTGTCACACTTCTCTTATGGGGTGTTAATTCATTTCAAAAGTTTTAACCCACAAAGTACTGTAACACTTGGCACGATGATGTACATAGTTGAGTCGAGGTATGGTTAGAGTTTGATCTGGCCAGTCAATTGGACTACTGTCCTTGTCCCAGTATATATACAATTGAGGATAATCAAGTTTTTCACTTAAAGTACTGGTATGCCTGATGTTGTGATGTTTTGGACTGTAGGAAAAAACACTCGAACTCTAATACTCAAGACATTGACTTTAAGTTTTATAAATGGTAATTATTGTCAAATAACATTGCAATGATAAACTATATGAGAGCAAAGCGACAATGTGGAAATGTTTCACATGACCAGGGGTTTAATGAGCTGCATTTCAGTTCATTTCTGTAACAAGAAACTGTCAAAAGAAACGGAAAAAATATCTGAAATAGAATAGCTTTATTTAATGCAGCTGGATTATTTTTCAATTATGTTTCACAGACAACAGTTTGTGTTGGTAATGCTGTATTTTGTGAGTAATTTGTAATTGAAACTAACCTAAACTTTTGTAATTTTAATTGTAATGTGACATGAATGGTGGCGAAAGAGGACAGGTTTGTGTGAACAAGACTATTTTGTGATTGTCCAGTGTTCAGTGTTAGTCTTTATTGTACTGTCTTTGTATCATGTTAACCATGTATTGTATAGTGTTGTATTTTATGTTTTCTGAACTATGTGTGAAATATGTAAAGTTTTGTTTCGTGTTTTTTTGGTCCCCTTTGCAAACAAAATGCTACATCTCGAGGCGTTTTCCATCAACAAATTGAAATATTAGGAACTTGTGCTTTACTGTTTTTACTAAAAGATGCAAAAGTATGGAGCTTTGGAGTTATTCAGCTTCAAGCTGCATCACCTGTGTGTTTTAAACTGATTGTGAGAGATTCAATTTCATATGATTATTCAAGATTACACATTTTTGTGTATTTGAATGACAAAAGTCTGGTTTTGGTTGGACAAACACTATTTTTGAATAAAAACTACTGAAATGCAGCAGAGAACTGGTGGGTCTTTAACCTGGATTCAAATAAACACGTGTTTCATTTGATCTGAGGTTTTGTCAGAGTTTTGGAGACTAGAAGCTGAATGAACTACACAGCCAATTTCATATGTGCACAGAGTTGTGAGCCAGTTAAAAATGTTTTGGGGATTTTTGCCACTTAATTACTTTATTAAAAATCCTTTATCCTGTTTGTCCCTTTATATATTAAACAGAGAAAATATTTGACTTGCAACTTGGTGATCAGGTTGCAAAGACAGGTTTGAAGTGAGATTTAATCATGATAATAAATTTTACCTAAAATAGTTTAAACAAAGTATAAATGTTAAGTCCCTTTCTATACTAATTTAATTTCAATGCCATTCCATTGTTCAGCATGTTCCGGTCATTATAGTATCTCAAAGGCCAAGGGGATGTCTTTAACCTGATTATGAAGGCCAACCATAATTGGACAAGTATTCAATTTAATATCATAGAAAAGAAAGAAACTGACACTGGAGAAGATGCCCAAATGAATTAAAAAATAACTTAACAGTTAATATAAACTCAAAATATAAATGAAAACTTTCAACTGGACTTCATGGCACCATGCAGAGTTCTGCTTAATGTCAGGTCCGACTGGAACCATCTTTGGTTAGAGTGGACACTACACTACTACACTCTCAAAAGAAATGACCCCAATCACACTGTCCCTGTCGGCACACACTGAAAAAGTATTCACAAATATGCAGGTGCACACCCTCTTTCACACTCACACATATAAGCACAGACACACTCCACTTAAAATCCTTAGCACTCCATTTACCACTTCATTCCTCATGTAGTAAACTAGCTCTTTGTGTGTGTGTGTGTGTTTTGCTTCCCTCTGTGTGCTGAGGTTAAAGGTTAAATGATGGCCATTAAGATTCATCTCTAAGTTCCTAACAGCAAACCAACACGCACACAGACATGCACACAAACATACATAATCAGATGAGGGTGATGCTCTTGTCAGAGTGCAGCAATTGTCTCTCCTCTTCTGTTTGTCTCTTGCCTGTCATTTAGGCCAATTGAAATCACTGAATGCATAATGAATGTAATAATTATAGCACTAAAGCAGCACTGTAATTTGTTCACTTTGTTGCTTCTTCTTACTGACGTTTTCTATTATGAAAAGTGATTTTTGCACAGGGGCATGTTTTGTAACTCCTGCGTAAATCAGTGTTTTTTACGGCTGACCATCTCTCTGTGGATCTGTTGTGACACACTGTCGACACATTTCACACTATATTTACTCTGTTTGCCCTCCTGCTGAATAAAGGACAAGAAAGATGAGGTGGAGAGGGTTACAGGAAGAGGGGACAAAAGAGGGAAGAATAAAGCAATGATTGAAGTCATTCCATCTTCACACTAGAAATCACCAGGCAATTTCCTAGTTTCACAACGTTTCGCAATTTGCCTTACAGTTAATCCTTTCCACACCGGCAAATTCACAGACTTACTAAAAAAAGAGTCATTTTCTTCCATCTGAACATCTACACTTACACACACACAATAGATAAACACACTGCAGGACAACTGAGTAGACCCTGTGTCAGTCCCAGCATGCCTCTCTGCTCCGAGGTAGGAGAATTCTGTCATCACTGCGGTTACTGTCAAGATGCATCATGAGTGGCTGCGGCAACTAATTAAGGCCTGCCTGTCAGGCCTGTGGTCAGTGTGGAAGCATATACGAGCAAACACACCTGAGTAATTAACTACCTGTCGAAGACACACAAGAACCCAAACACTTCCTAGCCAGTGCTACTGTATCTGCCAGAAGACATCAACACACAGTGTGTTTCTCACCATGACTCACAAATGATTAGCCACAAACACACACAAAACTTTATTTGGCCTTTCTCACACATACAATGCAATGATTTCAATATGGAGTTTTCACTATAGTCATATTCCCAGTGAAGACTTCACAGCTGTGCAAAAATAAGTTTTTATTTGAAATGCTAGCTCAACCCAATGATTAACAGTAAGGACTAGTAGTGGAGGACAGTAACTTACATCCTTTAGCTGAGTGAAAGGGTAATGAACATTATAATATCCATTTATAAGAATAAGTCCTGCACTGAAGTGTAAGTTCATAACTAAACCTTACCAAATGAAGCAGAGTAAAACAATCCAACACAGATAAATGGCTTCAATTATATTGTTTGTTAGTGTGGAATCAGTTTTAAGAGTTTCCCAAATCATTTAGTTAACTAAAAGAAAAATAATGACATAACTATTTTTGACCATTTTCTGTTGTCTTCTAATATTTTTTCAACCAAAAGAAAAATGAGAACATTTGCTGGTTCTTGCGTCTCAAATGAAAAAGTTTTACGTCTACAGACCCATATACTTTATATATAGTTGCAAGCTGTTAAGTGATGGATTCTCAGTCTAAACTAAAGTAGGAGATTCCTGCAGTACCACAGACTTCACTTTCATGACCGTCAGTTTTCACAACAGCTACTTCGGAAAAGAACAAATTAGCAAGAGTAAGGAAGTGTTCACTTTCAATTACAATTAATTCTTGCAGTGACTAAATGGCAAGTACTCAATGTGAAGTCAGTTTTTGTTGTTGATGTTAAAATCGCCTATCTTGAAATGTACTGCAAGTTTAGTGTTAAAAAGACTGAGTCTTCACTGATACAAAATAAAGTAATTATTGGGCACAGTGGCAAAAACTGACTGTCCTTCAACTGCAGTTTTGATGCTGTGACCTCAATACTGCAGGATCCTACTAGCGTTTAACACGTTGATTCAATTTAAAACATATTTTAGGCTTTATAGTCTATAGTATAGATAAATGAAGTGATGTGCCTTAACTATTTAAACAGCAAGTAATTGGTTTGTTCTTTGGGATTTGTAGATTTTTTTTCCCTTTTGTCCAAGTGACTTCATCAGTTCTCTTCATCTTCAAAATCTAAACACAAGTGAAGACGCTGCTTCTGCTCTGCAAGATTACCTGGAAAACTGAAAATCTACTCAGACAGGAAAAGTGGAACAATTTCCTTTGAAAAATAGAGGTATGAACTGGGACAACTCATTTTACAAAGGGTTGAGTACTTTCTTCTTTCACAAACAGTTATGTCAGAATAATGTTAAATTCATGCTTCGGCCAGTTATTCACGTTCCAACACACACTAATACCAGTGAGTGTCTGCATCCAATCTCACCACATTAAGCAGTTATGCAGGTTCAGTGACTGAAAATTGCATTTGTGTGTGTTTTTACAGTCAGTAATGAGGTGTGACTAGTGTATGTCAGGGAATGTTGACTGATCAGTATAATGATCAGCAGAATATAGGAGGAAATAGATGTTAGACACAAAGAGAAGAAAGATGGGTTTTATAAAGAAAATTAGATGCAGGGTGCATTATTTATTATTTTTAAATATGACTGATTAAACATATAAAGGCAGTCTGTGTTTCTGCATGTTTATTTTTGATACTGCTGGACATGTGGCAGCAGATCATATTTGAAAGCACTTTATGGGAGGTCATGTTTCTGAGTCTGAGATCAGGTTTAAGTCCTAATTCCTAATATACTCTCTCCTTTTCAGGATTCAAATGCAATTTAAAAAATGGTCTTAGTTGTTATGACAAGTAGAGCATTTTCTGGTTGTATATTCTGGTGATATATATACAGGGGAAATTTTGATAATCTAGCCGTTTCAGAGAAAAATTATAATTTAGTATGCTAAATAGAATATTTTTGAAGTGGCTAATACATCTGACCTGATTATTTGATCAAAATACTTCATAATAACCAAATAAACCTTAAAGATTTTCAGATTTCACAATCTTGATTAAAAAACATTAAGCCAGTAATAGTTGACTGCAATATCAAACAGCTATAAACTAGCTGGTGATTAAAAACGCCAAGAAGTATTACATTAACTCTCAATGAAGTGATGTTCTGTATGTTGGTTCTAAAAAGGGATTTCAAAATGGACTGGCTACATGACAAAAAATGACTGAACTGTCCAAAACATTTTCCAGGTTAAATCAAAACAACTTCAGCCAAGGAATGTGAAACAGAAACAGGCCCCTGAAAGACAAACAAGCTGATTTCAGAGCAAAAAAAAAGACCAATCTGTGCACAGGATTCCTGCCATTTAGCAATGTAAACATCCAAAGTCCAGTTTTCAAGTCTCTGCTTCCATCTGTGAGAAAATGGGTTTATGACTTCTTTCTATCCACCATGCTCGTCAAAGAGTTACCTAACAGTAGCAGCAAGAAAGAGCATTCTGGTTTCTTTTCCACCTTGCAGTAGTAAGAAAGTTAAAGCTTTAAAGCCAAAGAGGTCACAGAGTGAAAACAAAAAAAAAGGGGGGGGGGCAAGAACAAGAACAGACAAAGAAAATCCAGGGCCTGCTTCTTATCAAACCAACTTAACTTTCACTGCCTCACTTTTTTCTGCCTCCTTTATTATCAGCAGATTCAGTGGAGGTTAGGAATGAAACTCTGCAGCTGCAAGTGTTTGTTATGTCAGTCTGCTCAGTTCTTGCATAGTTCCTTATCATACTTCAAACAGCTCTTGCTCCGTCTCCCACACAATTTTCTCTACCCACTTCTCTTCTGTATCATTTACTCCCATTTTACTCTCCTCCACTTTATGAAGGATTATAGTCCAGGTCTGCAGCTCTCAGGTCATGGGCTGTAACATGCATTTAAATAGCTTCTTTCCATGGTTATAACTTGAAAAGTCAACCTGCTTTTTTCTGTTCCCCTTTTATAATTTCTGATTTGTTCTGTTAAGCATAGCAGACCTAACACTGATCAACAATTGTTTCGGTTTATTGAAAGGAAAAGGTGGAATTATACGACCGAACAATGGTGACAGTGGTGCTGAACACATTTATACATCAAATTAGAAAAAAGAATCTACTTCTGTATTATCACAAGCTATCTCATCAGCTTAGTATATGTCCCTTCACGTCTTAAAAACATTTAACATGGTGAAAAAAAACAATTTTGCTAAGCCATGAAAACAACCTAAGAGCAATGGAGGCCTAGCTGACAACTAAAAGCTCATCATGGAATCCAATATCCATTAGTAAGTCTCATGATTTTAAGGTAATCTGATTCATGGCGGCTAGAGATGAACTTGAAATAAATTAATTCAAAATCTGCTACACTCGCATTGCACACCAGCACATGTCACAGCAAGGCAATTTTTCAGATCTACAAATCAAAAACCATTCTAGATATCAAAATAGAAATTTTTCACAACATTAAGTGTGTTGAGCAGCTTGATTATATTGTAATAACACGCCAAGTTGATGTCGCTGTAGCCAAAGAAAAATTATTTACACTTACGAGGTTATAAAGCACAACACATCACAACAACTTTCCTGTGTAGATGAAGCCTCTCCACTGTTCTAGATGTGGTGGTTGTGAGCATTGTTGATTTTTCTCTAAGAAAACAAGTAATATGATTAGCATGACTCATGTTCTTGGGAATCCCGGGAGAAGTACTGCATGGTACACTCAACGTGTTGGCGTAAACTCATCCCACAAATATTCAACATAGACCAAAATATTTATTCAAAGGGCAAAAGTTAAGGGTTAACAGGCAAGTTTCAATCAAAACTGTGTGACATTTAAGCATCTAGAAAGAGATCAAAAGTGTTAGTGAGAAAAAGTCTAAGAAAAATGCAACAAAAAAAAACAGATTTAAAAAAACTGTGGATGTCTTTTGCATTATTTTAGCCACATTTCTCCAAAACTTAACATCATTTTCTGCATGACTCACTAGAATTGAAGTAAATTTGTGTATAATTAATCATTTTTAGCTGCACAAGAGGAATTTGTAATGACAAAACAGCCAGAATTTAAGTAGTTCAGATAACATGATGCATAATCTTTAAGCCACTTAAGTCAGTAAAACTTCTAATTCAATTTACAAACTTGAGAAAGAAGAGTATCAGCAATCCCCCCCCCCAGATCTTCTGCTTCTGACAGCTGAGTCCAACGGGACAAATGCTGTACAATCTGGCTTATTATTAGTAACAGAACGTAGAGCCTCTAATAGCAGATTATTTTATAATAAGTCTAAATAGAATAAAATCCGAGCCAAGACCTGTTTTTAAGCCTACACTGATAATCTTCAATATTAACAGCTCAATAACATAATTGTTTATGGTGATGTAATTATGTTTAGTTCATACATTCATGAAGAAGTGAGTTGCATTTGCTCTCTTTCTCCTTTTATCCCCCTCTCCCACGTCTGCTGCCTCAATTTAAGTCCCTCTTCCCCTCTTTCAGTTTCTCTGCTCTCTTTGGACCACTAACCTTGATTCAGTGCTCTGCTCAATTCTGCCTCAGGCTGGGACCTACACACACACTTAACACATACCCATGTAAGGACAGGCAGATTTACAAGCAAACACACAACGGCATACGCTGAATGGAAGATATACACTTGTACTCGACCATGGTAAAGTAGAAGTGGTTAGTGTGGGGCCATTGTGAGGGGAAAGAGTGGCTAACCAAAACCACATGTGGCTGACTTGCTCACTCACTCTGTCCAAAGGTATGTGAGTCTTTGGAGTGGACATGTGTGTGTGGGTGTGTGTGTGTGTGAGTGTAGGGGGAGGTGTGTTAGAGTGCAAACCTTAGAAAAAGAGGCAGAGTGAGCTTGTGGCTAGAGTGCAACATTAATTCATCCAGGGAACAGTTGTGTCTAGCAGACATGCATGAGCCACCCTACTGTGACTGCGATTTGTCCTGATGATCACTGCAGCAGTGCAACAAGTCATGACAAGAGCAGAGCTGCAGTTACAGCGACGGTCGACGGATGTGTTGGAAATGTTTGCCAATGTGCTTCAAATCAAAGCATTAAGGACTGATTATTACAAGACAAAAGCTTTTTCATTTATTTTTGTTTATTTCAGTTCAGCCGACACAATAAAGAATACTATTATATTTTTATATCAACCTAGCTTTCAGTGAATACTGCCTTGCTCTTAACAACGGTATATGAGGCAGTGTTAAGTTTCCATGTTCTGTGAATGATTAATTTTAACTGCAAGCTCTTAAACAGTGCATGGGAACCATGCTGCAGGTTTGTAAGGGTTTGTTATATTTTATTTTATTTTTATATCAGGTTTGTTATATTTTGGTGAACATACTGATGCCACGTCACAAAAAAAATTACGTACCTATTCTTGAAAAGATTGCATCATTTAGCATGTTTGCATGACCCCCATGCATATTTACTGTGTCAAGGATGGCAGTAATATTAAATGGCTAGCAACTGAGCTGATGGTGTCTCGTGTCCATGACTGCTAAAAGCTGATCAACTTTGTAAGCTGCTGAGGATGCAGTAAAATATAATCACATTTTGTTCTTGACAGTTATATTGAGGAAATGGATAAAAGAAGAGGTAAGTTTGTATATGTAAGGTAACTTCCAGTTTAAACATAATGAAATTAACCTGAGATTTTCATGTGGAGACAGCTGGCACACATTTCAAGTTTGAAATTATTTTTCTAACTATTATGAAAGCGGACTATATTAACGGTGCCACCTGAAATGTTAAAAACATAAGAAATGTGGCTACAGGATAGGGGAGCACACGATCAACAAAAGATTTCTAAATCTATTGAAATTAACAACAATTTTCAAATAATCATTGTAACATTTCCCCTGAACAATACATTCAGTTATCTGTCAGGGACAAGCTACTCATAACACCAGAATTCTCTAAATGTACCACACCAAAGAAGGATTTGAAAAACATTAAATGATAGAGAAACAACGGGAGAGATGTAACTTTAGGTTTTTGTGGCTCTGAATAAATTAATTAGATAAAGAATTTTCATAAACTTAAATTGATGTTGGAGTTCATCGTGTAAACATTTCAGCATTTCTGCCCTATTTGAAGCTCAACATGCAGAGCCAGCTGTGGTTCTGTTTCAAACCTGTACTTAACTTCATGTAGCTTGCTTTGTAGTGAGAAACTAACCCTTTAAGACAGAGCGACACTGTGTGTTAAGGTAGTAATGTGTGCATGTATGTGCGTGTCTGTGTCCCTGAGCCTGAGTGTAAGAGACAGTTTATGTCACGGAGAGGTAGCGCTGTATCTGCTAACCGTTACTCCAACAAGACAGCTCGCTTGGCTCACACACTCGCACAACGGACACACACACAAGTTTCAAACAAAAATTGTTTACCTTGGCCCAACACAGACATAGTGACAGTTAACCTGGCTACTTAATACAAAGAGACAGCTTCTTCTACAAAGGCTTACATTTAAAGGTGTGCATGTGTGTGACGAGTGGAAAGAAAACACTACCAAAACCATTCCAGAAAATGGAAGAGAAAGATGGTGAGACAGAGGAAAAGGAGAGAGACAGGGAAGTGATAGGGGAGGGGTGAGGTAGAGACAAAGAGGTGGGGATTTTCTGTGCCAGCAATGCACCATGGAGTAAAATCTGATCTTATGTTTTTGAGCTGTCTTAGAAAACTTGTATTGTTGCCCTTGGCAGCTACATTAACTGATACCAGCTGGAAATGGCTTAAGTAGATCACAACTTCATCCTTAAAATGTGACAATGATTCTCAAACAAATTCACTTTCAATTTGTTACCTTAAAGCTTGTATTGATCCAACATTCTTCACATATTACCCTGACTATTAACTCTTACATCTTCTGTTTCCACCTTAAGGAAATCCACGCACTTTATCCCTGTAATACAACACTATTCAGTCTGGATTTGGAAATCCCACCCCTGCTCTTATTCTGGGGGGAGATAAGGAAACCAGAGAAGCAAGGCGGAGGGGGTATTAGAGGTAAGTGAAGGGGGGTAGGAGGAGGACGCCAGGGGGGGGGGGGGATGAGGAGTACATGAGAAAGGGGGAGGGTTTGATAAACGTTGTGTTACTCTGTTTAGGTTAGTGGGCCATAAATTCCAAAGGAGCAAAGGAGGAGGACTGGAAGAGGGGGGATGAGGTAAACTTAACGGTTAAGAAAAGGAGGGAGTCTTACTTGGATATATTTTGAGAAACTGGGAGGGGAGATGAGAGAAAGGAGAGGAAAGGAAAGGAGAGGAAAGGACAATAGAGGAGTTTCACTTAATTAGCTGATTTTGCTCAACCCCACCAGACAGAGTGGAGTCTGCTTACATTACATTCATTTAACAGATGCTTTTATCCAAAGTGACTTACAAGTGAAGAACACTTGGGGGATATTGTGGGGTTCCCTGTCTTCCCCTAGGATATTTTAAAGTGTAGACTTGAAAGTTGGGGAGTCAAACCAGAAACCTTCCAACTCAAAAGATGACCACTTTCCCTCCTGAGTTATTGCAGCTTTACTGTGGCTGTACATAAATTATTCAAATGCACATCGCATGGGAGTATGTGTCAGTCCGTATGTGGTTATCATCACCTTACAAAAGAAAAAATGTTCCACAACAAGAATCTCAAGGCTTTCTGCCAATGAAAACCTTGCATGCCCTATTTTGGCATCATTCTCTGTTCACATGTTCCACAGCTGAGCGTCTGCTGGGAATTTCACTGCACTACCTTCTCTCTCTTATCATGTCTAAGGCCACAAAGTTTGGGTCATTCAAACAACTTTGAATTTCTCTTATCTGGGCAACCAAATTCAGGTTCAGGGTTTCCCACAAGAGCTGATTCGAAAGCACAAGTGTCTGAAGGAGTTATGGTCACAGTGGGTGTTCAACCCTACTATGAAAGCCGTGGAAAAAGTATTGTTCAGTTTCATGAATGCATAGATATAAATCTTGAAACTTTGATTTTTTAACATATATGAGGCTCAAAATCAATAGATCATCCTCAGCTATCTGCAAGTGGTGCAACCTAACTTATTTGTAAGCCACTAACACTATAGGCTCCTACATACTCCATGAGAAGTGAGAACTTTGTTCTTGTTCTTGAGACCACAAGAACAAAATAACGCCATTTTGTTCCCGCAGGACGTGCTTGAGGACACTTCTCGTTTATTGCGGCCTCGAGAATAAGAACAAAGTTCTCGCTTCTCGTGAAGTATGTAACGAGCTTATTTCATTAAAAAATTTATTTGTGGCTCTTTCGTAATCTATGAAAAGTATATATTTCAGTTTAATACTTCAGTTAACAAATCTTTTATTAGAGATCAGAAGCTCTAAGTCTGCTTTCATATAACAGTCAACTGACTGACCACACAATAGTCTTTGATTGCAAAAGTAGCCTCCAGTTTTTGTAATGACCATGAAAAGTTCCTCACAAGAGTGACTCTGGTGTAAGAGCAAGGACAGGAAATCTACTCCTTTTTTACGTGTATCCTAAGCAATCAGTATTTGTTGCAGGCTAAATAGAATTAAATTGATTTTTAAGGA
The DNA here is from genome assembly GCA_028567055.1 of Leptatherina wallacei. Lineage (NCBI taxonomy): Eukaryota > Metazoa > Chordata > Actinopteri > Atheriniformes > Atherinidae > Leptatherina > Leptatherina wallacei. The sequence continues at coordinate 18,126,650 of JAOXYM010000024.1, forward strand.
GGTTTTTGGGGGGGCTAAAAAGAAAACCGACTAAATTAGTCTAAGTAGTCTAATTATTGAAGTGGATTTTTCTTTTTTTAAAGCATGGATACGTGTTCTAGTTGCAAGTCTGGAGAATGTGTTCTTTGGGTGATGAGAAATGTTGCACAAGACACAACATTTAGATAGCCAGAAAGTTACATTTTAATCTTATCTGACCAGAAAATCTTCTTCCAAATGTTTGGGAAGTCTCCCATGCTTTTTTGATGAATCTTTCTGAAAGCAATGTCTTTTTTCTGACAACTCTTCCATAAAGCCCAGCTTCATGTAGTGTCCTGTGGACAGAATCAGCAGTCTCTGCCATGGAGCTTTCCAGCTCCTTTAGGCCTACTTTGGTCTTTTGCCTCTCTGATTTATGCCTCCCTTGCCCAGTCTGAGTTTTATGGACAGCCCTCTCTCGACAGGTTTGCTGTGGTGCCTTATTTTCCATGTTGTGATGGTATTTAATGGTTCTCCATGGGTCTTTTAAGGTTTCATGGTGCTGTTTGCTTGGTGGAAGCTTTAGATTAGTAGTATTGCAGACTTTAGAGCCTTTCAATGTATACTGTGTGTAATGTATACTGAGATCGTGTGACACTTAAATTGTACACAGATAGACCAAATTTAACTAATTATCTAGTAGAAGGTAATTCGTAGCACCTGTTGTTGTTTTTTAGAATGTTTTAACTTCATTAACATGGACTAAATTTTGTAGAATTCTTTCTTTCTTTGTGTATTTTGCATGTTCTTCCCTTGCATGTTTGATTGATAGATTATTTTAAAATGAGTCTGCATGTGTGTGTTGTTGTTTGCCATTTTTGTCCCTGTGTTGGCCGTGTGACAGACTGGCAACCCATCCAGGGTTTGCTGCGCCTCACGTCTGATGGCAGCAGGGATGGGCTACTGCACCCTCACTCATTTCACACCTACAGCAAATATAGACTCACCAGTTAATCTAGTAAGCATGTCTTTGGACCACATGTGCGAGAGATGATCATAAGAACCTTGTTCAGCTCTTGTGCCATCCACCACCCAGCATGCTACTACTGGAATCCCAACATAAGACTTCATCACAGACATCAAGACTGAGATGGACCAGCCAGAAAAACTGACAGAGACAGACAGCCACTCAACATTTACATGTCTGTCTCTACACTCCCACACACAGTCTGTCTGTTAGAGTGAGTGACTGTAGGTGCGTATACGCAATCACTGTCAGGCTGACCATGTGTCTGCAGTCATCTGCAGTGAGGGGGGACACACACAAGCTGGCAGGAAGACAGACAGACTAAACGACAGATTAGGGTGGCAGACAGACAGATTTGAGAAAAAAGGACACTGTGTAACATCATTTGGAGAAAAAAGATAGCATGGGAATAACTGCCACAAGATTTAAATCTCAGCTCACACAGGAACCGGCGGGGTGGTGATGTGAAGATGCATGGTTTGGGATGGAGATGATAATCTTAATGGAGTGGTCATCTATCTGTAAGCCCCTGATTCACACAAACACACAGGAGGGTTAATATATCTCAAAAGCTTTCTACTACTTCTGATCTGAAATCAGCTTAAACAGGACGGGAGAATTATTGAAAAGGAATGTAAGGACAGTAAAAAATAGTGTCCTTTTTAATATGATGATATACAGAGGCTTTGTGGCTGAAAGTAACTGAAGTACAATGAACTGGGGGAATTTATCAGCAATCAGGAGTGAGTTCTTCAGTTTACAATGCATTTGGATTGCTTATGGCTACTTTTGTGTGTGTGCATTGTGTACTGAATCTTTATGACAGATGTCTTCATAACTGCACTAATGGAAAACAATTCAGCCAGTGTCCATAGCTGCACACAGAAACACGCATATGCACACAAAAAAAAGAGACACAAGCCTATTCAGTCGACCTAAGGGCTAACATATCCGCATAGCACACACACTTAGGTTGTCACCTTTGTTCAAAATAAAAACAGTGCCTACAGCAACGTTCACAAAAAAGAGGAAGAAACTAAATTAAAATGAAAAAGATTTATCAATGGTTAATGTCCCTCTGGAAAAAACTTCAATGATAGCCTATGAAAGAACACTTACAAACACATGAGCCTATACAGGCATATCGTAAATTAAATTTGCATCAAAATGACCTTTTCTGAGTTAGAAATGCAACTTACAAAATCTTTAAGCTCAGAGGTTGAGAAAAAGAAAAAGCCTAAAAGATTTTAAACCTTAACAGTTAAATTTTAGCCATCACAGTCCTCGCAGTTTCACTGTTTCATCAAACATTTGCTAAACAAACAGAGTAATGGCAGGGACTGGTCCCAGTGGCAACAGGAAAGTGTTGATTTACAGTTTCTTTGTAACTTTAAATCTGCAGATGAGTATACTTTTAGGCTGGAAATACATTTGCCTTTAATACGCGTGTTTATCATAGCCACCCCACTGTGCTGCATTTGTTTTGTCGCATTAATTATGAATGTTCTCTGAAATGAATGCTATCTGCAAGTATGATGCTATATGGAGGTAAACAGTGGAGGCAGTGTAGGGGCAAATGTGAGAATCTCTCCAAGTTCCCTGATTTAGTGGTCTAATACAATCTGAAAGGCCACAGCCTTGGTTTTTTGCCATGATCTTAAGATAAACCAAATACTAACTCCCTTGATTCATTGTTTAATCTGGCAGCCTGAGTTCTATGGAGAGCTCCCCTAGTGGACTTCTTCAGTAACAAATGCAGCACACAGTTAAGTATGGAAACAATTAAACCCACAATGTAGCCGATTACATTGAATGAAGTGAATGCCTGGTTCAAAAGAAAGTATATTCCCAGATTTAGTTTTAGCGTGTTCAGCACGATAGGCAGCTCTGGCCAGGAGAAATGGCTCATAACAGACGTTGAAAAACTCTAAAAGTTCTGATAGGGATATGGTCAACCCAGGACCACTAGGATCTGATGCAGCTCCATATTTTTCTGTAATGTGGTAGAAACAAAAGTTTTCCTTCATTAACCAACAGATGAACAAATTTTCTTCCTTGTTGTGTGTCTCGTCTTCTCCTTCAATAATTCTTGATGCTGCGGCACCCTGGCAGGGAGTGGAATATGTTATTTAAGAGGTCCGATTAGTTTGAGAAGTGCAGCATGAACGCAGGTTGCACCCCCTAACTGAACCGAGTCCCCAATCACACCGAGTCTAGCAGACTATCCTGGTATGAATGCACCCTAAGGGACCGAGTTGAGTGAAATCTGGTGAAATTTATGAGATATAGAACCTGACAAAAATCCTTTCTAAGAACCTGTCCAGCTTAATGGGAACTGACAGTATTTCTGCCCTGCTGGGCTTTCATTAGGTCTTTATCATTCTTTCAGCAGCTTGCATTTTGCAGCACAGCTCTCCAAAATGGTAATTTTTCAGGATTAACCAGAAAGTGACCTTTTGTAAAAATGAACTGAGGGTTTATATTTCCTTTTATTTTATTGAAAAAAAGAAAGATAAAAGAAAAAGGAAAAACATACATATTCATTCTTTGGTTTTGTCAAAGTAAAGTCTTGCAGAACACCCGACGTTACAGTTTCACAGCATTCACTCCGTATGTTTCTGCTGTGTGAAGAGTCTGGTGGGCTTTACTAACTTGTCACTTTCATGGCAAAAAGCAAACCCCTTGTTAACAACTATTTATTGTGTTTGTGTGTGAAAGAGAAAAAAAAAGATGGAGAAGAGAAGAGAAGAGAAGAGAAGAGAAGAGAAGAGAAGAGAAGAGAAGAGAAGAGAAGAGAAGAGAAGAGAAGAGAAGGTGTGTTGAGCTACTGAAGGAACAAAGTTCCTCTGAACTCCGTTATTGCTGAGTGGGCTCAACTAAACAAACAGCACCTGGAAACTTCAAACCTTCCGACAGCTGTCTGACTAGACAGACAGACAAAAACAGGAAGGGAGACAGTCAAATGGCAAATAGATTGACTGACAGCCAGGTTGGGAAAATTCATAAAAGTATGCGACAGAAAACCAGAACAAGAGCGCGTCAAATTTTTCATAATTCAAGTCTGACACTGCATTAATTATCTTCAGGCAGAGAAATCACTTCACAGCCTGAAGGTTTATGAGCACTGAAACTATTTTGACAATGAATTAAAGAGAGCAGGTTCTAGTAACCTTTAAATATAATTACAAGATGCATTTATCTAAACAACATGTAAGTAAAATAACCGATTTTTTAGGGTAAGTTTGCAAGTTTCAAAACAATTGATGAACAGTTAGGGCTGGGATATACTTGCTGCTGGCGACGCCTTTGTGTACGCGTCATGGCTGCCACACATTCCTATCATCCGTTTAGCACGTCGGCGCTCGTGTTGACACGAGGTAACGTGTCGCGTGCGCGAGCTGCGTTATTGACTTGAACGCTAGAGGTGCTCAGGGCTACACATACTGTATGTACGTGCACATCGGCCGCACATACCGCCTATAATGGCAATGAGACCTTTTCTCTTTTGTTTCAACAGTAAAAGTAAAATGATCAATCCTTCTTCCTCGTTTCCAAAGTCCATTTTCAACATGATGTTAGTGGAAAAAAGCCCAGAATTACAATGGACTGGCAGCTTGACACTTTCAGAGTACAAGTGCTGTATACTCCCTAGCGGTGCCCTCCAGTATCGACTGTTTTGGCCGTGTTGTGCCTTCGTCTTTTACACAGACATAGCAGCACGTTGGCGTGTACGCTTCCGTACACAGCAAGTATATCCAAGCCTTTAGTTTCAAAGGAATGGTTAGTAAAAGCACAACACACTAAAAGATGGGATGGCAGTGCATGACAATTACTACAACGGATGTACAACGTAAAAAGGAACTCAGAGCTAAGGTTAAGGCGATGGAATAATTATGCCAGTGCTAAAAATGATGAAACATTAAGCTCAGCTCTAAGCTGACCAATAGTAACTCACCCTTTTCAGCGCGTCCCATGTGAGCTGGATCCAGCAGAAGCAAAGTAGAGAATAACAGGACAGAATTAGACTGGAAAGCATGCAAAGGTTCACAAATACAAGAGATGCCTTTTTAAAGAATGTCTATCAATGATCCACAAAAGACTGTACCATTTGGATTAGAGAGCTCCCATTGTTATTATCAGAACAGATTATTCCAGTGACTCAACTTTCATGCAAATCCATTCACTTATCTATGTCTACTTTGGTTTATATATTTTCAAAAGTGGAAAAAGCTGTTTCAAAAGGATTGGCATAAAATCAAACATGCAGCCAAAGTATAATCTTACATTTGACAGTTGCATTGAGGCTGTGATGACAAAAGCAGACATGACAATCACAAGTTCTCAAACACAAACTCTAACCTTTATCCAACACATGTCTGACCTCAACCATTACCCTCTGCTTCAACTAACCCTCATGGTAACCCTAAAAATAATCTCTTTCCAAGATTGTCTTCACCTGCCACCACTTCTCCCAACCTCATACACCAGCCACATCTTCACTGTATATATCATTATTACCACAAACTAAACTACACAACTTGTACTGTGGCTGCTCATATCTGTCTATGTGGTTGTAAGGCAAAACATGTGTATGTGCATGCAGTGCAAAGTAATTAATCAGCTGTGAGTGTTGATTACTTAATCTGCCATAAGTCAGCCGTGTGTTTATGGGTGTGTGCGTGTATACGAGTGTGTATGTATGTGAGGGCACCTTGCACCAATAGCTGTGACCAGAGCCAAACAAGGCAGAGCAGAGATTGATGATGCTGGACAAATATCATCATTTATCAGGGATGAAACATCTCAAGGATTCAGAATTTGTTGTGAAAGCTCTGCCTCTCTTCATTTCCTAAGAATTTTATCACTTTCTTAGTTTGCTTCATTTGGTTGGATAATGACTTTCACCCATAGAGTAGCATCTAAAGTTTAACCGTGTATATAAGGTATATTTGACTGAACATACCACTCGTACTGGTATGACAATGTTAGTTAACCAGCAGAGAAAAAGCTGTGTTAGAAAAATAAAAATACAAGACCAAAATACACACAAGAGGCTCTAGAGGACACATTTTCTAAATCAACATTAATTCAAATTTAAGTATCAGCTACTACAACCTTTATACTGAAGACATGGATACTGTGGGAAAAGCATCAATGTCATAATTCCAAGACACCACTTAGTATGGCGTGGACCAGAGGAGGCAAATATATTTATCAACAAAATCCACTGCAATCTCTTTTGAGATGCAATGGTTCAATTATGGTACAAAGCTCACAAACATCTTTAACACATTCACATTCTGAACTCATACAACTTTAAATTACACCATTATTACAGCAGGAAAAGTGAAGCATTTTTTAAGAAATGATTGTACAAAACTATGGCCTAATTTTGATCTCAAAACAAGATAGCCGGCAAAAATAATCTGCAATTAATTCCCATTATCTATCAGCACAACAGGTGCTCAGTGTTTGTGCAAAAGTTGATTTGATTAAAAATCTGACATAAAAAGTGCCCTGTTAAGGTTTTGTTGAGCAGAGGAAAAAAATCTTCAAATAAATGCTTGAAACTTGTGAAACATGTACAAGGAAACAAACAGTACCAAGTATGGACACTTAAAATACCAACATGACCTAAAATCTAAACGAAAGAATTTGTTGATTATCATTTATTGCCAAAATTACTTATGTGAACATTTTTAAATAATATTTAATAAACATTTTTAAGTAAAGTAGTACAAATTCAAAAGTGGATGATTTTATGGAGTTATCACTCAAACAAGATTTTCACTATCCATAATTTCTTTATATTCTGCTTCCAAACAGCCAAACTGTTTTAAGTTTGTTACATACTGTGCAAGAAGATAGAACTTTGTTCATGTTCTCGAGGTGTCAAGAACAAAATGACGTAGTTTTGTTCCTGTCACCCTGGTTTGGTAGGTCTTGCAGCTTGTTCTCGACACATCAACCAAGCAGAACTTCTTTCTGGTATGGCATCCGAGAACTTTTGTGTAATTACTCGGAAATTTGAAGTGGGCGTGGCAAATGTGGAAAAGCATGAGGTAGAAAGTTGTAACTTCTGCTTTTCTGGTGATGAGAAAGATTCAACATGGTTGAAGAGATATTTTTTATGAACAGCTGAATGAGGTGGTCATAAAAAGTAGGTAAATCTATACAACACATTTCTGTTTCAAAGACATAAAGACAGTAACACCGCCGCATGCAAAACCCTGCCACACCATGGACGAAGTTTCTCGTTAAGTATGAACTAACCCAGCCAACTGTACATTGCAGATGAAGACACAGGGAAGGGTACAGAGGAACAGCAACTTAGAATGAGCAGGGCGTAGCACATGATACAGAAATCAGGCTAAATAAATTGCTGTGTTTTCCTAACACGCTGAGAAAAGCAGATGAAGCTCTTTATTGTGTTGAAATTAACACTGCATGCATATGTTAGTACCCACAATGACAGGGAAAGCAGCATACAGGTCAGTAACAAGCATAGACACACACACACATGCAGCAAATGCTCCAAGATATTTGCTGACACGTTCATACATTTTCTCAACCACTGATGATCCAAAGATTTTAACGGGGACCTGGGTGGAAAATCTCCAGTCTGAAGCAAATTATACATTTTCTTTCTCACTGCCCCAGAACAATTAAGGACTCCAGAGAATGTGTGAAACAACTACACATACATATTTTTTTCTCATTTCTGTAGTTGCAATCTACAAAAAAAAAGCCAAAGATAATACAGTTTGACAAGAATAAAATAGTATTTTTGCACCAACAAGATGATTCCCAAAGAGCTGTTTGCAAAAGGCTTTTCATGGAGTAGATGAATCAACTGAAGGAAAGGATGCATCTCTTGGGTCCTGTTGCATCTTTGCTGGATTGTTTCATAATTCTTAAGGATGTCACTTTCAGATACGTTTCATCTGTTGTAGATTGTTTTGTTTGTTTGTTTTTTACCTGCCCTTTCTTTTTCTTTGTCCTCCACTTATCAATTTTGCTATTTTTCTTCAAAGGACACACTGCCCACCATGCTGAGATCTGGAATATGATCAGGTACAAGAACTGGACTAAAAAAGAGTGAAAAAGCAGTCAGTGTCCAAGGAAAAACTTCAGAAAGGTTGAAGATCTATTGCTCAAGACCATTCCAAGGAAAAATGCTGGCTCAATGTAAGCAAAATATAAAGAAATGGAGGGTTGCCTAAGACTTTTGCACAGTACTGTACCTTGCTAGGTTTAGGAAAAATCCTGTTTGAGTATTAAATGGGTCTTTTTGCAACATTAACCATAAGTTGTAACATCAATCTTCTTGCTCTTTTATCCATTTTACCAGGGTGAGAAGTTTGGGTTACTGTGATAGTGCACTTCACTGAAAACAACTAAACATTCCCTTCGGATCCCATAAAACTCAACCTGTATGCCATGAAAATGCACACTGCATGGAGACCTGAATCCCAACCTGTCAATCATGTCATGTTCTCAGTTCCCTCACTCTCTGACAAGAGGGAAGGTTTTATCGCCGCAGTGTGTCGCTAATCCATTTTTCAACACAAATCCTCAAATTCATTCATACTCCACCACACATCCACCACAGTCTAATGAGGGATTAGCTAATGAATTCTCTCAACAGATTAATTACATTTTGCAGACTTCATCCCCAAACAGCTGAAGAAATGAGCCAGGACTTTCAAAGAGATGGATTTTTGAATCTATCACTAAATTGAAATCTGTAGAAACAGATTGGCTCTGGGCAAAAGAACGTTTGATTTGAGGAGAAGACATAAAAATGGATCTGAAGGATTGCAGACGAGGCATTGCTTTTTAACGAGAAAATAAATAAAACGGCCTTTGATTTGGCGCCATTTTACATGGCATGAGTCGAATGAGAAGGCATTTTCACAGGAATCTAAATGAGAGGCAAACATTTCAGATGCTCGTCTTTGTACCGCTGTTCTCCGGAGGGCTTAAAAGCATCGTCCTGTTTCCTTCTCTTTAAGTGACAGCAAAGCACATGAGCTGACACACACATTTGCACCACACACACAGGACATGACAAGACGCACACACACACACATACACACCCCTCCTGCCGTTTTCACAGTCTCATGAGTGGAGGAGAAGCCCACGGCCAAAAAACCAATGGTTTCTTGTTTTTTTTCCCCTATCCCTCTCTCCTTTTTCTCACTATCACTCCACTTTTTCCATTAACACACCCAATTTTATTTCATCTTCCAAATGGAGCGCAAAAGTAATTATAATTAAACCAACTTGGTTATAATGTTCAAAATACAAAAATAATTTAGAATTATAATTAAACCAGCTCAGATGTTGTGTTCAGTGGGAGCGGCAGCCCTCTAATTCGTCTGGAGACACTGATAGAAAACAATTATTTCACTTCATTAAGATTAAAGACGCCTGGAATCTGTGTCACAACTCGATCAGAGAGGACACAGATTTAGAAAGTTGTCAAATTAACAAACTCTGTTACTGACTTTGTAAAAAGTGCAAGACATGTGCCTGTTTGCATTTATTACACTGACTTTGTAAGTGATTAGCCAGCACGAAAATGAGCAAAACAGCATGATAAGAAGAGGAAAGAGAGGGATGCAGATTCCTATAAATGCTTGCTTTAAATTATAGTCTGACTTTCTAATTGAGAGACTAAACAGATAATAATGAGAATGAGACTAATTTTGAGAAAAGAAATCTTCGCCCAGACTCCAAATTACTTTGTAAATGTATGATGGATCATTTTAAAGGCTTACCACAGATTTTTCTTGGCTTTGCAGAAACTGAACGCAGTATACTGATGCTGCTTTCTTCATTATTGACTTTTGATCTAATAATTACCACTTTCTCTCTGTGCCAGCTCCTATTGGCAGCATAAACTATATGCCTGCGAATGCTATCATTCCATCTAGTCAAGCATTATACTGAATATGATAGAAATGACAACTTTTGAGTAAAATGTAACATTGCGGTGCATAAAATCTGTACAATTTGCATGATTGTGAGATAAAACAAATGTTGGCCTGCTAAACTCTGGTTCTAGAAGATTTGAAACTTTTAAAGAAAAATGCACCCAAATAAAGACATTATCCTAAAAGGTTTTATTGTATTTTTATTTTACACTTGCATATTAAATTTTTTTTCTTAGCAACACAGCCAACTGCAAGTAATCTCTTTTAAACCTTCTTCACACTAATGATATTCCACATCTCCCGCTCTGTAAAGCAGCAACCAGTCACTATAGTATTTACTTGCAAATTAACAGCACTCCCATTCCCAAAGAGGCCTCAAAGAAATTCCACACATTTGTTACCCCGAGGACCAAATGGCCACAAGGGAGGGAAAGTGGGGGATAGTTACAGGCTATAGGGTGGGGAAGGGTGGTAATAAAAGGTTCACAGATGAAGCTGGAATTAATGTGTAATTTCATTGCAAACCATTAATGGGCAAATGTGAATACTGGAGCAGAAAATTAGGTTTTTGTACAATGTCTGGTCAGTTCCAGCTCTTAACTAGAGCGTGATGTGTCCCTTAACACAACCTAACATTGTGATTTTGGAGGTCAGCTCCAAATGTTATGAGTCTGTCTCCCTGTATCTGATTTTTGGAGGAGAAAGACCCTCAAATGAGGAAATATAGGCTCCAAACAGACAGACACGGGTATGGAGCGATGGCTCTCAGTGAACCGTCAGAGCTGCAGGGAACGTGAAGAGTTCACGAGTTCCGAGTAGCCCTGCTCCATCAACGCAATCAACTAGCTACAGTGGAATATGCGTGCGTGCAGAGGACTTTCACAAAGGCATCGTCCCGGGGAGCATTAAACTGTGTTATTGCAGCTTTGTCCTGCCTGAGCGCATCAAGCGTTTTCTCTAGAAAAGACGGGAAAAAAGGGGGGGGCGGCGAATGCTCACTTTGCGATTCAAGTTACGGAGAGCGAGGTTCCGTGCATCCCACGAAACAAAATTAAGTTTAATATCACGGTCCTTTTTTTTCCACGCAGTGATCAAACACTAGGCTTTTTAACTGTTTGGGCTTTAGTTTACAGATGTTCACCTTGCAGGTTGTCCATGAAATCTGATGTTTGCACAGTTTTTGCAGAGTATTAAACCAATGTTTTTCGCCAAATAAAAGCTGTGAATCCTTCTCATAGCCCATCTCTTCTAAACAAGTTAAATCGGACATACCAGAACCAATCGCCCTTTTGTCAACAAGCGATCGGCACACAGACTGTATCCACAAGCATTAGGTTTCATTCAGCGGAGCGCAAATAAACGTGGGGCACAGGGGGGTCATTTGGTTTGCAAAACCAACTAAAAGCTCACAGGCTAATCATCCACAGTCTCATAGGCACCTACAACAGATCTGTTTCTTTCTTTAAAAATTATTTTGAATAAGACTGGGGGGAAAGGAAGGGAAAAAAGGAAAGAGTCGCGAATTGGGGAACTTTCCTGTAAGCATTGAAGCCAGCTTCAATAAAAGAAAAAGGGTTTTTGATACTCTCATGACGTATTCCTGCATCCGAATGAAAAATTATAAGTGCAGGATTGGTGTAATAGCTACATATAACTGTGTGGCATCATTATCACCATACATGCATTATCAGTTATTAAACGGTGGGGTCCGTGCACGGAGCAACTTTTCCTCAATTCATGCGCAGGCTGCGATCCTGCACGGCTGAGCGGCAACCTTGATCCAACACAGTCATACCAGCTCTATGCCCACCTTAAAATGCATTTAAACAACCAGTAACCAGCTGTAGATGAGGGCTTTTTCAGGATAATGGTTCACAACTGTAAGTTGGTGCTGATGACTTGTGTTTTTATTCTCAGATCAAGCTTGATTTTGTAAAGAAACTCGGGTCTTAAGCGATAAGATGTAAAGACCGTGAAAATAAATGTTGCAACTAAGTTGGGAGCTTTTAAAATAAAAATAAAAACAGCTCCCAATCCAACCTCTGACTCAGTGTTACTCACTGACCAAGGTGAGCTCGACCCCCTTGGCAAACAGACTGGATTCAAACAAGTGCGGACTATCTCACATAGGCTATGACAATGTAACTAAGCGAATGCGTAACATTTTAACTGTGGTAAAAAATCCTCTTCAACCCCACGAAAAGTGTCAGACACTGAATCACAATAAGCAGGCAAGTCGGCACGTTTCCCCCCACAGAGATTAACTTTGCCAACACCTTTGCACACCTGACAGAGATTTTTGCTCTTCCACCGAGTGTGGAAAAGGATATAAATCTGCTAAACTTTTTCTTCCATCAAATAAAAGGCACTCTAAACTGTCTATTTGTCGCTTTTTGCTCTTACCTGTCGGTAATTGGCCGGAGACGTTGCCAAATGTTGAAAAGAGAAACAGGAGTCCCAGGAATACAGAGAAAAGTGTATCCATGACCGAGCGAGTCTGTTTCCCCCGGAAAAAAAGTTTTTCTTCGTCCCGAGTTTTCCTCCGTCTTCAAGTCTTCGTAGTCTTTCTCGTTAGTGGGTTACCATTCCTCCAGTTGTTGTGTGTTCAGGCGCCCCATTCTCTGCTTTCTCCGGTTTCTCGCTTTTCGCTTCCTACGGGCGCTCGCGGACACTACACTTTGTTTCACGCAGAGTGAGAGAGCGCGAGGCAGTGAGAGAGGCGTAGTGGGCGACCGAGTGCAGCAGAGAAAGCCAATGACGTCACGGGAGTTGATTAAAAAACTATAAACATAAAGAAAAACAGATATGTTGTTATTTTAATTGACTCTGCCTTATAGCCTACGTCATTTTAAAAAACAATATATATTAATTTGACTTTTGTTTTGTACTACCAATTACTCTTATTTATTGGGAAACATTTGTATAAGTAGCCAATATATAAAATGCTAAACATTTTTTAAATCAATAACATTTTAAATCAATAAAATGCAACACTGTAACGGTTCATATAAAGCATCAAGACAAAATTTCACAAAACATTGCAACACAAGATAAGTAACAACATTTATACAAATCACAAAATATATATAGGCTACAATATTACAAAATAAATGTATTATTTTTTTTAAGTTTTAAAAGTTAAAAAAAAATTCAACAGGGGTGCGTCTAGAAAAGTTCTGATAGGGAGTTCGGATAGGTCAGCAAAAGGGTGGCAATGTGAACAAGACTTTTTTTTAAAAAATATTCTAGATTTTAGGAACTAATGAACTCATGGTCGTAGAATTAGAGACAATACCAATATCTAGCAAGTCCTGAGTTGTCCCTATCATTTTCTGTTGGTGGTATAAGTCCCGTTTTATAACTATTTCAATTGTTATGATTGGCTCTTCTTGCATTAATGGTTGAAAGAGCAACCCCGACGAATGCTAGTACTCACTGCTGCCAGAGCGGAGCTGATGGTGGTTGTGTCTTTAGTCAGAACTTTATGGGCCGGTTTCAGAGACAGGGTTTAAAGTAAGCAAGGACTAGGCCTTAATCTATACAAGTTAATCTTGGTTTAAAAGTTGTTTTGGTTAGTCTGGGACTACGGAGTCCTGGACTAAGCAAAGAAAAACCTGGTGATGACAAAAACCTGGAATGGAGTCAAAAAGATCATGTACTAGTATGAATCTGAAAATAAAACAATGGCAGAGGTAAAAATAAGTCATACAAAAAAAAACTTATGAAAGGATGTTATTCAAACAAGTTGTGGCAAGCTGTGTATTTGTTAAAAAACCTTAAAACTCTAACTTGTTGTTGTAGACTTTTTGGAAGAACCTGAAACTGGCATTAAAAAAATATATAAAGCAGCAATCAGAAGAGAGCAGTATAATACGGGCGGGGGAGCACCATGACAAAACAAGACTGATGAACTGAGCGACTTCCTGTCTGGAATAATAGAAAACCAGCAACCTCCTGATGGTCTACCTGATGTTGAGCATCTACTCATCACCATCACCCCTCGACAGAGACCCAAAAAGATGACCATTCACAAGAAGTTAGCCAAGAAATTTCATGAGCAAACTTTGAAATATCTTGAAAAAGGAACATAAAATAAAAATACTTTTTGCAAGTTGAATTGAATACGAAGTTGGGACAGAGAGCTATGATTCAGGAGAGAAACATTGGATGAGAGATGTGATTAACCTTCATGATGGATAATGTGAAAAGTAAAAATATAAATTTTTCTAAATTCAAGTATTATGTTTTAATGACTACAAACTACATTTAAAACTAGCATTGGGTAATTCACTTTTCAGTCATACAGTTTTTATTTTTGTACCTAACAAATATAATCAAATGGATAGCAATCATAAAGCAAACAATACCTTCCATATCTGAATGCTGCTTATCTAACTGAAGAGCTGCATTGTGAAAAAAATCTCTGAGCGCATGCAGGTCCTTCTTGGTCATTACCCAAGCAGAGATATTAGCTCTGAAGCATTTCCTTTGTACATACTGAAGTGGTCTGGGAAACGTATTGAATCAAAATAAATAAGTGGATTATTCCTGTCTGCAAGCAGTCTTGTCTCAGGTCTCTGTGGTGAATATTGGTCTTCATTTAAGTAATTCATATAGTTCACACTCCACAGGAACCTTTCAAAGAAAAAGTTAAACCTTCTCCTTTGAATGATTAGTTAGAATAAGCTAAAACTGGGTCTCAGGAAGTGACTTTGAGTTAAGTCAGCTATAACAAGCATTTCAGTCTGGGACTAGCCCTAAGCCTTATCTCCGAAGCCTATGAGCATAGAAAAGAAATGTGGACCTCAGGAGTTATTTTAGAGTGAGTCAGCATAAAATGTTGAATCACAAAGAAATAATTTTCTAATATTGATAATGATGATAACAATTCCTAAGTAAAAAAAAAAAAGAAATCCTTAGCATGCATCAATTTTGTCAGGTGACAGAATCAAAGCTGCCAAGTGGTTCAGAGAGAGGAGGAGATGCGTAGCAATGTTTCTTTAAAAAAAAAAAAAAAAAAAAAAAAACATTTTTTGATGTTCCTGCATACAAACATGAAAAACATTTTAACCAAATCACAAGTTTTATCAGTGTTTCTTCAGCATTATTGACCATTTAACTTTGTACAGTCGTCACATCTGGTGGCTTTATGACTTTTACGTCTGCTTCATAAAATGTAAACATTTTAAACGAATATTTCCCCCTTGTAGATAATTGTCAGTATGATGCTGTACAAATGCTGCATTAATCAATCAGCATGGTAGTGCTGATGTCCAAATAGTACATTACATGCCGCATTCACTTGCACTTGGGCATCTGAAGATTTCCCAGGTAAAAGTTAATTTGCACTAAATATTTTGTAGAATTTGACTGTCGGGTGGCACCCGGGAAACCAATCAGATTTTAAGGGTGACCCATGCTCCCTCAGGCAACCTTATGGCACCACCCTTGTATGCTTGTGACTCTAAAACTCACCCAAAACTTTGGCAGACCCATAGACCCATATCCAACACAATTCTCCACAGCAGTGCCTTCCCAACCACACCAGAAAAACAACAGGTGATGGCCTTAGGTGTTGTAAGTCATTACCAGATGTGCTTTGTGGATGCCACAACAGCATTGGCCATCCTACATGGAAGACAGGTGGATCTATTATTTATATGCAAACACTGACCAAACCCTAAATCTGAAAAATATATCTACTGTTGCCCAAGATTAAGGGAATTTCTTCGCTGAATAAGTAAAAACATGCAAATAAAAGTACATTCCCCCAGATGTAGATAGAGAAGATACATCTATAAGTGTTGGGCCCCCTGGAAAAAGTAAAAAATGAAAAGAATAAAAGAGAACCATGACACAAAATATTTATAATCCTATGCACAGTACAGGATTCCTGTCAAGCTCAGGGGCCCCCTAAACCATTCAGTGATCCCACTGCAAAGGAACCCCTGCTAATACTACATAATAAATGGAATAGAGTGAAGAGTAGAAAAGATGGAGAAAGAATGATAGAACTGAACCATATCTAAGTCAGGCACTGAAGGAAAGATGAGTTGTGAATTCCAAAAGGAAAAGGTATTATTAGTTAAAAAAGAATCGTATATGAAACTGTGACGAGTTTGCGCTAATGTAAAGTTTTGCAAATTGAACAGGAAGATTATGCAGAGACAATTACTATGGGAAAAAAGAATCTTGTGGAAAGACACAAGAGCAGCATATGATCTGCAAAGTCATCAAGATGTACAGCCGGGAGCTGCTTCCAGCAGGATTTAGGAGACTTGGTGGACTGTGACCATAACTGAATGTTTAAGTTTGTGCTAAGAACTTTTGAGTGATTTAAGACTGCTGCATTCTCAATGACCTTCCCGTCCCCTATAGTACTCCACAAAAATGTATGCAGTTAATTGCATCTTTATACAATTAGCTCGTTTTGTTGGGGAATTTCATTGTAGCTAACTTGCAAGTGTTGACAGGGATATCTGTGTGTTCCAGTTTGACTTAAAAAAGAAATTATTTGCCCACATTTCACCATCTGCCAACATTGGTGACAGCATGTCAGAGTGCGACTGGATAACATCATGACAGGCCTGCCAAACAGACAAAATAGATGTTTTGATTTGGTACACAGCTGAACTAAAAATATGTGGTGTGGATGGAAATGTACAAGCAGAGAACAAGAGTGTATATGCCCTGTGTGTTTTGCCTCTTTTAGTGCCACCCCTCTCATATGATAAAAGGTGTGAAGAATCTTCTCTGCTAAGTTTGTGGCTGTGGGAGACAAGAATATTCACATACATACTTTGGCGTCTGCATAGTGAATAAATTAAGTGTCGACTGTTTCTGTGCTGGTAATTACAAGTTTTCCTACTAAGCTAACTGTAAATGGGACTGTCAGGCCTTGTGTCCTGTAAACCAACCTACTTTTCCACACCACGTATCTGTGATGCTTCAAAATGCAAATGTACTACTGTTACACTGTGCCGAGACCCAGACTCGGTAGATAGCAGCACATTCATTGCTGTTTTTCTTGTGCTGAAGTTGCTGGTTTCAGGCTGTTATTTGCAATCATTTTCAAGTAAACAGTGCTATCTTGTCATACTTTTCTACATCCTGATGGAAGCAGCTTTATGTTTGCAGAGTTTGTGTACTGTGTGCTGAAATCATTTGGGAACACACTCAGTTTAAACTCAACAGTGATAAGCCGAGTCGATGCAAGATGATATGCAATCATACAACTGTTTACAAAAAGTATGTTCATACTCTGTCTTATGCATCTTCATAACTAATCATTTTTAACTAGTTTAATAACTGTTGTCATGTTCTCTTCATGACTATGAAATAAAACTGTTGGTACAGAGATCATATAGCATTGTAATACTTGACAGATATGGGTTGACAATTTCAAATCTGCAGGCAACTCTTAACGATCTAACCTGCCGCTGTGCTCACTGTAGTTCACTGGAGCTCATTAAGTATTTGCTCTATGATGGACTGTTGAGGAAGCCCATGTTTTATTTCTTTTAGCTTAGAGGGCGAGAATATTCAGTAAAAGATTCTGAAAAATCTTGGTAATTTCCTTTTACATTCCTTTTAATCATTTTCAATACCTGCTTTTATCTAATTCAAGGTCCTCTCTCAACTGTAACCAGTTACAAAGCAAAGCTTACAATCAATTTCACCCTGAAAATGAATTTAATCTACATAAACTGTCCTGCAAATAAATTGAAAGCACTACCGGGTTGCATTGTTTGTTATAGATGTGATGTTTTGGGACACTGGGTAGTTTTAGTCAACTCTAAACTCGTCAATTTGGGGCGGTACCTGTCAAAGAAAATCAACATAAATACCAAAACATTATGGACAAGTGCTAAATCAGCTACTTGTCCATAAAGACTAATCTAGCTGATCTAAATTTAGAATTTCCATCACTGTTGAATTGATCCAATAGCTAAAAGTTATATTTCCATCCTTGGAAGAAATTGAAAAATCATCAGCATACACATGCCACTTGAATCACAAGTATTAAATCATCATGCATGTGGATGTCAGGATGTAGGTTTTCTCAGCAGAGCATTGACACAAAAAGAGCAGATGAACTCACTTTACCTGTCAGTGGTTATAATGTTATGGCTAATTCGTATATGTTACTCTGATTCTGGCCATTCGGAGACCTTTTTTGTTGCACCAACTTATTTGGTTTACACTAAAAATGACTTTACCTGTAAGGGCAAATTATTCTGAGTTTTTCTTTTGCAGGATGGATCCTGTTGACTTAAAGGGACAGTGTGTAACTTATTTGGCTTTTAATTTGGCTTTATTTGCAAAAATGAAGTATCACTTTCATAAATGCGTATTTTATCTTAGTCTAATCACAATCGGGCAGGGTAGTCCAGCAGCTACTTTATACTCCCGTTTGGTCAGATCATATACTATTACTTACTACGACAGAGACGGCTAAATCTGTTAGCCTACAGTGGAAAAGCTCCGTTGCTACGTTACAGCACAGGACTTTCCTCTTCCAGCTCATACAGGTTCACTAACCTTACTTTGACTGCCTCTACCTTTCCCTTTTCCTCTTCCTCTCACTTCATAAGATGATCTCTGAGTCTACAGGTCACAAAAACGATTTCACACGATAATTTTAGCTATTAGCAGTAGCTTGGTACCAAATACTCGGAGGACGTGCTAGTAACTTATTGGCATCAATAAGGTAACAGAATTATATCGTTCTGTACCTCCTCACCTGACAGGACATGTTTTCACATTTATGACTCTCCATGGCTTCGGTTGTGGTAGTAACGCGCATAAACGGCGAGATGCCAGCGAGCACCGCTCAGTTGTTTGGATTCAATTAGCGCACCACTAGTTGGGAGTAAATATTACTCACTGGGGCTTTAAGTTTTGCAATTTTTTTCAGCCTCAGTTGTGCTTGAAAATGCAGTTTATCTGACCACTAAACACTTTACCTACTAAAGAGCAGCATCACTGTGGGTGTGGATTGGAAGGTTCATTGTCCCCTCCCCCCCTGGCTTTCTCACACCAAATGATGAAGTGTTCTATGGCAAGACACTTTCCTTTGGTTTTGGACTCTGATACAAGCATTTGTGTAGAGTGTGCGAAAGAGAAGCCTGCAAAGCCTGTGAAATTATATAGACTAGGAAGTCCTGAATGTGTGTGTGGTGAATGTGTTTTGTGGTTTAAAAAAGCTCTTAGCGTGGCCAACAAGGGTAGAAAAGCACTATATAAATACAGTCCATTAACCATTTATTAAAGGACAGCTTTGCAGCACTGCCACCTAGGCTGTCCTGCACCAGGAAGCTTTTTCTCAGATACCAAAGATATACATTTCCCATTCAGCTTTTTGGGGATTTTGTTTTTCTTTTCTGAACTGACAGCTTGTCAGTCTTGCTATTTCATATTCACCTCTGAAGGCAGCACAGCTCTTTTTTCTTTTTCATGGTCTACCTGTCATTGGTTTTATTCTGAGAAAAGTCAAGGCTAACTTCCCAGGTGTGCCCTCTTGGTTATAGTAGATTTAAAAAAGATGATTTTTACAGAAAAAAAGAACCCAACAAACTCAGAATGTAAAATGTGTCAGGATGTTCCCTGTAACTTCAGGCTCTTTCTTTGGTTTAGGATATAATCTGAATTGTACAATCCCTAAGACTTATGTGAAATGGTTTTGGCTTTTATAACTACATTAAACTGACCTGAAACAGACACACTTACAGTATCTGAATTAATTATCGTAATCAGTTTTTAGGCTTTAATGATATAAGGAGATTTTGAATGTGCCTGGCCATGAGACTTTACACTGACAGGTTGAAGATGAAATGAAAAAACAAAAATAATAAAACTTTGTTAATTATATTTTAACAGGGAAGTAAATGTTGATATGATTTTTTCTTTAGACTTCACATTTAGTTTCAAGACATGGAATGTTTAGAAATGTCAGTGCAGTTGTTCAGTACAATGACTATGGAACTAATATTGAAGTAATAATTTGCGTTGGCATTTCTTTTGCGTAATTTTTTCAACCCCTTTGTGGTTCTTTCGCTACTATCTCTAGCCATCATCTCTTGAGGAAAACGTCTGTTCAGCTACTAAATCCTCCGCTAAGTAAGTTAGTCAATATTTCTACTACGGAGGCAGAAACGATTTAGTTGTAAAAAATATGCAGAATTGTTTCAAGAAATGAAAAAGCTATAGTACCGGTATATATGCCGGGCCTGTAAGTGGCGCGGTAACATTGCCACA
Source organism: Leptatherina wallacei (assembly GCA_028567055.1). Lineage (NCBI taxonomy): Eukaryota > Metazoa > Chordata > Actinopteri > Atheriniformes > Atherinidae > Leptatherina > Leptatherina wallacei. The sequence continues at coordinate 18,146,831 of JAOXYM010000024.1, forward strand.
TAAATTCACCAAAATACCTGTGTGATGTAAGTACACATGAGATATTGGTGAACTTGAGCTAAAATTTAGACATTTGTGTGGAGTTAAAATTTTCTTTTTACAGATTTTGCTGTGAAAGCCATATCATGCTCAGTCGCTTCCGCAGTATGAACGCAACATTGTAATCCGTAACTGTTGTAGCTGTTGACGAGCTAAGGGGGAGGTGGGGGTATGGCCTAATCAGTTCAGGAAAGATGTGCATGGGTTTTGAGACTCTTTTAACAGCTTCCAGCGCACATGGTGCATTCAAGTGCTGGTGGAAAGGGTCATCTGGATTTTCAATGTATTTTCTTCCCTAATTATTTCAAAGTGGCTTTTTATGACAGAATAATTCGCCCTGATGGATGGATGGATGGATGGATGGATGGATGGATGGATGGATGGATGGATGGATGGATGGATGGATGGAT
>JAOXYM010000024.1:18158532-18169182 GCA_028567055.1 Leptatherina wallacei
CCCCTCCCCTCCTCTCCTCTCCTCTCCTCTCCTCTCCTCTCCTCTCCTCTCCTCTCCTCTCCTCTCCTCTCCTCTCCCCTTCCTCATAGGTTTCGACAGGTACTGAGTGTGGCAGAGCTGAGTGAATTGGTTGCTGAGATGGGTCATTAGCTTTTCGCCCTCGCCATCGATCCAACGCAGGAGAGACGGGTGGGGATAAAGAAAGCGATAGACGGAGCAAAGGGAGAGACAGAAGTGTGGCTGGGCCTTTAAATTGAGACAATTGGAGAGAATGAAACACTGAATGGAGTGACTGCAACAGCATTGGTCAGGTTAAATGGATTAAACTGTCCAGAATGCTTTGTTTTAACTTTATGTCACAGGTAAAGTAAGTGGGTCTGATAAGGCAGCCATTATACTCTGTTGTGTATAAAAATGTGGTGAGTTTATGTGGAAACACAATTGAGTCAAACCAGAAAAGAAGATGTTTTTAGCCTTAGTTATTGATGAGTTAATCCACTGATTATAATTGATGAGCTACTTTGGAAGAGAAACTTTGTCTGAATATCAATGAATTTGTGTGTTATATACCGCCTTCAAAATATATAAGTTGGGTTTTCATCAACTGGTTTTCATGCTCCTTTTTAAGTTTTTAAAAGTTCAATAAAAAGGGTGAAATCTGAAAAATCTAATAAGTAAATATTTGTACAACTGCTTGAGTTAATATATGCTTTTGCTGGATATAAAAAAGCGGCGGATGATGTCAGACGAGAACACTGAACGGCACTCAGTTTTGATGTGCCACATATTCTGCTGACATTTCTTGTCACATCAGCTGTTTCTGCCTTCGGACAACAAACATGTATGAATAAAAACAACATACTTTATTGGATTTTTTAAATTTTTTATAAAGACCTCTCTCCAATTTTCCGTCATATTTTGTCAGGCAGCTGTTTATGTGTCCTCTTTTCATTTACATTTAGTCATTACTTACTCATGTGCAACTGTGGCTACACATGTAGCCGACTACCACTGAGTATAAATGAGGTGCAAAAGAATAATGGATTCACTGTAGTGCTCTTGGTTCCTTGAAAAATGCTATAGAAATCCAAACCAGTATATTACTATTTTTATTATGCAGAGTGCTTCAATAGAAGTTACTCATTGTCTTAAATAGATCCTATTCACATGTGTTCAGGGGATTTTATTTGTTGGTGTCATCATGTATCCCAGAAATGGACACTACCAACAGGTGTATTTTAAATCAAACCCAGTCATGTAAATGTGTCAAGCTAAGTGCCTGAAAATCTAAAACTAAAATACAACAATAGCTATGTCAACTGTGGCACAAACTCAAGTTTTCAGTCTAAACGTTGTTTTTATTCCTCCACACTAAACGCAAACCATTGACTTTTTTTTTTTTTTTTTTTTAAATAAACCCTCACTCAGCAAGATAACAATTGTGGATCTTTATACACGTTGGAGGAAATACCCTAAAGAGGTAAATATGTAAAATATGATACAAAGTTTTTGACCAAGTGTCAGAATGTGATGAGTGTGTCAAATGTGATTTTCCCTTTTCAGGGATTGAAATGTTGAGATGGGAGTGAGAATGTATCAGTAGGGTGGCATCTTGATTTCTGCATTGAATTGCAAAGCGACCCTGGACCTCAATGCCGATGCTAACATGGCTGTGGACTTTGTGCAACCTTTCCTACACCTCCCCTTGCCCCTCCACCTTCCCTCTTCCAACACCAGTATGAATTCTCCTTCCCTTTGCCAAAACCATGTAATTATCTTGAAAGATGTGCTGCGTTTGTGTTTCTCTCTTTTCAGAGCTCTTACATGCAGCCTCACCACATCTGTTGAGGAGCGTAGGTGGAAGTGCCTTGGATTCAGCTATATACATCTCACTCCCCTCCTCTCATCCCCTTTACTATCTTTACGATCTTAACGATCTGTGACATCACCGACCCTCTGTTTTAACGGACTGTGACATCACTGCAGTTGTGTTTATTGATTAAAACGCTGGCAGCCTTCAGGAAGTTGAAATAAGATCCCAATTCAATCACGTTTTGACTTAATGGCATTAGTAGCTGCCATTGGCTGACTGGTTGCTCGGTAACCTGATTAGTACTAAAGCATTTTGATGATAATGAGATTTGCTCTTATTGGTGTCTGATCAAATCACATCAGGGATGTGTGTGTGCACACACACGCTTGCAAATACACTCGCACACTATAGAAAAGCAAGACACACACACACTGAAGGATACACTAGCATTCATGTACTCATTAACAAAATGATGTTAAAGGAATTATGTGCAAAATCAGGTGTAATTCATGTCTTCAAAAGGGGCATAAACACACATGCACACTGTTATGATATGTTTCTGGATCAAACAAACAAAAACGCGTGACAATCTAAAATCACAAAAAGAAATGCATGGAGGAGGGAGAGAAAAATGAAAATAGAATGATGAGAACAACTTTTTGGTTACAACCCAAAGATTAATCAAAGTATTTTTACAGTCTGTGATCAAAATTATTGCATCTAAGCTGCTCATTTTGAGGCACAACAGCAAGTAGAGATAAACTAGAAAAGATGTGGAGCTTTGCAGAAAAAAAAATCCCAAGGCATGAATGTGTCTTTATGTGTCTACATTTCTCAATTATTTTTTTTACCACACTCAAACATCTGTTTAGAGTGTTTGTTTTTCGGTCAATATTTTACCATGTAGTATAACTCTGCTTAAGAATGGAGAGAGATAACTGCAATAATAGAGACTTAAATTTTATGGGTTTACAGACATTAACAATAAACAAAAATAGGTGAAAAATATTGGAAACACTTTATGTTCCTTATGTTCAAAAGTATTACCATCTGGTAAAAGTGAATCAAGAGTATGAAAAATATAGGAACCTAGATGAGTACTTGGTTAACAGAATTATGCTAATCATACAGACTGAGTCCTCCAAATGCAATTTTATGATCATTAAGTATTGGTTTTGATGACTGCTTTGGCAAATGGAGCATGGCTCATGAGAACCGCGCCAACTGGCTAAGACCTGATGAATGAATATTCATGAAAGAAGCAGTCAACTGTAGAGATTCAGGTTTAATGTCCAGAAGAGTTGGCTAAATTTGACCTTGCATTCTTTCTAATCTCTTTTGGCCTTCTGTCCACCATACACCTGCATTTTCCACTCAAGACTCCTTCAGAAAATGGCTTTCACAGTGGATCATTAAAAGACTGTCGTGAGCCATTGAGTTTTGATTTGCTAGTAAGATTATTTAAATTCTTTGCCCTTAGACTAAGTACTATGACGAAAAACTGCGATATGAAAATATGAGAACCTGTAACACAGACTAGCCGTGCTTGCTCTAAATAAACTTTGGTTACAGAGTTGGTCGACAAAATCTCATTCCAACTGCATACTGTAAATCACTATTGTGTTTTTATAGATGCTCACAAGATGTCCTTTGGCATTGGCTCCTGATGCACTGACCATGGCCATATTATATGCTGTGAGCAAATAAAACAAGATTTTTGTTATATGTTTACTCTGAAAGAAATAACGAGATCTCTTAGGCTGCTGGAGGGGAGATTGAGAAAAAGTCAGGACTTAAAACCATGAGACTTTTGCTTGAGATCAACAAAGGCCAGTATTTTATTCTTCCTTTGTTACTCTCCTTTTCACTTGCTTGTTACTTTTACTATCTGGTAAGGTGTAGAGATCACTACTTGTAAAGTTTAGGAAATGTTTGCGGTCATTTTCTATATATATATACGTACAAATGTGAGTATTGGTCGGCTTCAAGTGGACCAAATACAGGAAGCAGACTACAAAGCAAAGTGCATTGTGGGTTCAGTGCACTGCATTGTGGGTAAACACAACCAAAACATATGTACATGTGGGACGATAGGCGGCTCTGGATGGGAGAAATGGCTCGCAGTCAGATGTGGGAGAACTTGTTAAAAGTTTTGATAGTAATATAATCAACCTTAAACCGCGAGGACCTGATGCAGCTCTATATTTAGCTGTTAGGTGGTAGAAACAGAAGTTGTCCTGCATTAACCAATAGATGAATGAGTTTTGTTCTTCGCAGAGTGAAACACGTTATTTAAAAGTGCAGTGTGAATGCAATCTCAGTCCAGAAGAATGTTGCCCCCCTCAACTAAATCGAGTCTCCAATCTTACCGAGTCTAGCAGGCTATCATGGTGCAAATGCACCTTTTGAAGTGTTGAAGTTTTATGTCTTGAAAATCTACAAGAATCTCCACAATTTTCTGCTGCTCCAATAGTAACATTTAACTTCAAAAACTGAAAGCAAACAAATGTCATGACATGTGCTCCTGGATGTTAATTAATTCATTCATTAATTCATTTTCTGTACCGCTTAATCCAATTCAGGGTCACGGGGGTGCTGGAGCCTATCCCAGCAATTGAGAGGCAAGGTGCACCCTGGACAGGTTGCCAGTCTATCGCAGGGCCAATTCAATTAAATGCAATTCAATTCGATCAGCTTTATTTGTATTATGCCAGTTCACAAGTCATCTCGAGGCACGTTTACATACACATTCCAATTAAGTACAATTCATTGTTGTCCAGTTGTAATCCAATCAAAATAAATCATTACATGATCCACATTAATCTTATTTATAATAACTGAGTTCATGTCAGCCAATTCATTAAAATAATTAGCTATCTAAGGAAACTAACAGATTGCATTGAAACTTCTCCTCAATTCAATCTTCCATCTGGAGGATGCAGAGGGCAGTAGGCAACAGTGGAGAAGAAAAAGTCCCTTTTAACAGGAAGGAAAACCTCCAGCAAAGCCAGGCTCGACCCGTTGGGGGTGGAGAGGAAAGAACAGAGGGGTTAACAAGCACCATAAGCCATGGATTCCTGCGAAAAAAAGAAATAATCAAACACAAGTTAAGAATGATCCATCCTTAAATCATAATGAAGAACAGCGCAACATAGAAACAAAAGGCGAGAATGGGCAGACATCCAGTGTTTTTTTTTGTTTTCCTAGGTATGTGCCTGCGGAGACGTAAAAAAAAATGCACTGACCTGGACCTGTTGGTAGAAACAGGGCTTAAGGGGATGGCTAAGGGTCACCAAAGTCAGCCTTAATTGCAAACTTTATCAAAATGACATTGTAAGCCTAGAGGACCAAGATATTCTATAGCAATGGGTAATGGATATTGACAAAAAAGGTTTAGGTCCCAATAACAACAAAGAGAAAGGCATTAGTTAACAGTTGTCAATCTATAGCTACTTATCGCATTAGCATGTAGCTGTTTAGCTTGCTATGTAGCAAACGTAGCTAATGCTCATAGGCTCAGACATCCCAGGGGCTGCTGTGACAGAACAAGGGTGAAATTCCATGCAAGTTGTTCTTACTATAGTAATAACAAAAAAGGTAACATCATTTGGTCAGCATCACAAAATGTGAGAGGAGCAATAGTAGCAATCCAACTAGCCACAGAGGTGTCACTGTTAGTGGGCAGAAGGAGACACGGACTAGACTTACCATCACAATCAGTTGCCATATTTATATATTCAACACACTTTCTCAATTCTATATTTACTGTGCTGTAGGATCTAGTGTGCATTATACATATATATATATAAATGACCTCTTACAACACAATACAGAGGTAAAACTCTACTGTTAATGGTTTGCGTGTGTGTGTGTGTGTGTGTGTGTGCATGCATGGCTGATTTCTCTTTCTAAGTTGAAATGCCAACGCCTCTTTTCACTCTTAGTGATTCCCTTATAATTAATCAGCCATGCAATTAAGTTGCAGAATGGAGTGAGATGGCAAGAGAAGGAGGGGAGAAGAGAGATACACAGGGAACATGGAGAGTAAGTATAAAAACTTCTATTTAAATCTATTGTGAGAAAGTGAGGGAGAAAGAAAGGGACAAAGAGAGAGAGAGAAAGAGAGAGAAAGAGAGAGAGAAAGAGAAGGTTTCCCATGAAAGGTGATAATAAGGAGCCCTTAAACGAACAAATGAAAATGTCATTTCTCTCGCACCCGCCACTACCACCCTCCTGCCTGTCCTGTGGAGGGATAATGAGGGGGAAAGGGAGAAAGTGAGTGTTTCTCAACATGAAACCTTTTGTTGAAACATCTCCACGCTCCTTCTCTCTCTCCCCTCTTCTCTCTTTTCCTAATATCCAGACATCTTTCCTCCTCCTCCTTCTCAAATTCCTCCCATTCTGCCTACCTTTTTTCCCTCTGCCTCCCCCCTTAGCATCCTTTTCACATGTGCTTTTTGCCTTCAAACACCTACTGCCACCTCTTCTACTCTCACCTTTTCTCTTTTGCCTTCATCCCATTGTTATGGCCATCAATTTCAGGTTGATCTCACAATGACAGACTTTGGTCAAGCCAGAGCTGAGGCCATGTCCCTCCCCTCAACCAATCGAAAGGTCAGTTATTATGGTAATAGGACACAGTTTGATATTAGAACTGGTCTCTTTGTTCTGTACAAGTTTCATTACTCTGGAGAAGCTCTCATTACAAAGAGCAGCGCCTGACTCTGGCTCTCTTTTGTTGTGAGGATAATACATGAGGCAGGGGAATGTAAAACACTATCTGCCCGCTGTAAATATGCTGTAGAGGTGTCCTTGAAGAAGGTAATTAAACTTTGGTTGAGCCACATTTAGTCTTTCATTTTCAGTGCTTTTAAAATCTAAAAATCTAATCTTCATAACTGCAGAAAATTAAAAACTCCCAAACTGATGCAAAGCAGGAAGTCATATGGTAAGAAATGAAATAAGCTCGTAGAAAAAAAGTGTCTTCACTCTATCCACAGTGAGCACACTGCGGTCGATAGGGGAGTCCACTGTTTGGTGCTGTCTCACCTTTTTTGAGGCTATTTCATATTGTAAGCCACGATCACTGAGAAATCTGTTTCATTTTCCGTGAAAGTTGAATATGGAGCTGTGGGTAGCCTGACAGGCTGAGTGAGAAACAGGCTGCTGCTCGTGGAAGCCGCTGTGAAACCGCAGGTGAATCATGTTGAGCTTTTTGAGCCTGTCTGTACTCAACACTGCGCTTGACCAATGACATGACAGGCCTGATCTCTCTGTCAGAAAAGAAAAGGTAGCTCCTGCTGTGTGCGCCATGCTGGAGTTGTCAGAATTATGAGTGCTAAGAGGTCCTGCTCTTTCTGTGGCCACTAAAAGCACAAACTGTGTACCATCGCTGTCATTCTATAGACATTTGTGTTGTTTTTCTAGCTCTTAAACATGTATGATTTACACGCCGTGTCTGAGTTAGAATGTGTTTGTGAACAGGTAGTTAACCTGTTCTGCTGCAACTCATTATTTTACATTACCTAATCAGATTCAGACTAAATCTAATCTGAAACCAGCCAAGGTGTATCCTTTCTAGATGAGCCATCTGTATGGTTGTTAATCATAAATAACTTCTATTTTCTCAACAGATAATAAGATTTGGTGTCTATTGACTTAGTCCCCATCAGGTAATTGATCATTCTGTTTAATTTTTTTGTTCTTTTTTTTTGTTTTACGTTATTATGTTCTGTTTTATTTAGCTGTTTTACAGCACTTTTGTGAACTCTAAGCAGTCACGAAGACATACAGTAAATCTATGTTACGCTAACAAGAGAAACAATTTGCTCTCAAGGATGAAGGTACAAGGGTTGGGGATGTGAAGGATGTTGGAGGCAGAAAACAATGCAAAAAGCATGTTCCAGTCACATAGCTGGTTTGTAGCTTTATCATAAAATCCAATGAGGTCCCATTCCTTTAGTCTGTAGATTTTTAAGGGTTGACTCTTTCTGACGGAAACCCCTGCATCTGTATCTCATCATATTTGCAGTTAGTAATTTTTGTGAATGTCTACTTAGTAAATGAGAGTTCTTCTTCGTCACTGGTTATTTTTGCTCCTTGAGTCTTAAGACATGTAAGGGCTAGTATACACCAAATAGATGTCCATATCTGGCACTGATGAAAGGACCCCATCCCTGGCTTGGCACATTCTGCTTGTCTGGAGAAGGGAAAAAAAAGCACTTGAACAAACTGTAAAGGCCATATCGACCAGCCAGCCAGGATGTATCATCTACACCTGTGAGAGAAGACGTAGCTCTCAACGACAGAAGGGGAAGGAAATCTACAGTATTCAACAAGAAAATCCAGTAGACCACTTGGATAAACCTGTTTGGTTGTTGTTGCTGTTCACTCTCCATTAGTGTTATTGAGAATAGTGTTGCAGGAGTTGCTCTGGCAACGCTTAGGCTTTTGATTGTGGAAGACGATAAGAAAAGCAGAGATGAAAAAATAATTGGAAAACATACTAAGTATGTGAGATTATGGATTCTCCACTGACTGTGATAACCAATAACAGTGATTTCTCTCAGTGACAGACCCAAGGCCAATTCAACTTGCTGAATCCGCTGAAAATAAAGTCAAGGGGGAGGAAAAGTGCATCCGTCACTTTACGCACTAGAAACATGAGACACAGATGTCTACTGATACTCCAGACCTTTCGGACTGCAGATTGTCGGCTTGGTGTGTAAGGTCCCTGTAAACACTGAATGGGCCTCTCCAGAAATTAAAAACAGATTCAGATGGAATCAGATTTTCCATTTATAGTCACTGATTCTCCACATATTTGCTTGATTTACTCTCTTTACTATGGGTTGGAGCAGGGCTTCTCAATTCAGTCCAATGAGGTCCTGGATGCAAAGTTTGTATTCCTCTAAACCAGGGCTATTCAATTTGGTCCCACGAGGGCTGCAGTCCTGCAAGTTTTCATTAAACCCCTGCTCCAACACACCTGACTCAAATTAATGAGTGATTGTGCAGAACTTCACAAGGTGTTGGATCCATTTAATTTGAGTCAGGTGTCTTGGAGCAGGGACACATTGAAAACCAGCAGGACTTCAGCCCCCGTGGGACCAAATTGATTGGCCCTGGTTTAGAGGAATACAAACTTTGCATCCAGTATATTCGTACTTGTGATGACTTCCCTCATGCCCCTAACTGTGGACCTGATTGAAACCCTTGCTTCGTCTCTCTCTCAGTGCAGCCACAGAAAAACAAGGGATGTCTCAGTAAGTCGCTGTGGGTCTGCAGGCGACACGTAGCTTATCGTCTGTGAAAGAGTTTAGGTTGATTCTGTCGCAGCCGCGAGAAGTCTGAGTCCAGCTGGATTAGACTGATCACAGATCAGTGGAACACACCGTGGAATCAGACAAGACTATTACCAGAAAGATAGAGGGGCTTTGTGTGGAGTGTGTGTGTGTAAGAGCGAGAGGGAGAGAGAGTGTGTGCGCTTCACTGTTTCTCACTCTTTGTAAAACGACTTGTGTGTGTATGTGTGTGTGCGCAGACAACAGATGGGCGATGGAAGAATCAGTAAATTAATCCTCAACACATCGCAGAGCACTAATTACTGATTAATAACCACTGGACTGCTCTCTCTGTCTTTTTCCCACACACAGACACACACATACACACCCACACAGTTTAAGCTGGATCTATAAAGAAAATGAGTCAGAAATGGATGGAGCGAGGTAAACAGAAAGACTGGAAACAGGGACAGATTTGGTAAGACGGTGGGCAAAATGACAGGATGAGGGTGGGAATGAAAGTCTAATTTCTTTTCATCAGAGCAGTCATTGTTTCTAATCCACTTACATACAGACCCACACTGACACTTTATATCTTCTACATGCACTCTTGGATTCCAATTTAAACATGTAGAAGTCAGTAAAGAAAAGAAAATACACCCATGTGCCCATTCGTCTCCTGGACAGGTGTTATTTCTTTTTTGCTATATATAGAGTGATGGATGTCAGTTAAGGAAACTCTACTAATAACCCTGTCGCTGATACTTCTTGCTCCTCTGATTTTCTTTCAAACACAAACGCTTAGTTACATCATCTCTCAGTCGGTTAATGAGGTTTCACTTCAAAATATATTTGTGGTAAGTATTTTTTCTTTTTCTCTCTTATTTTTTTCTTCTTTCCAGCCAGGCAGTAAACCACATGATTTTGGTGAATAATACATTTTCAATGACAGAGGAGGAAGACTAATCATTGTCATGGGTTGTTAAGCTTTTTGAACTGGTATGAACATGGGTAAACACACGTACATACTCATAATGCCATGACAAATGCTTGCCTCTTTTTTCTCCAGGCTCAAGAATAGAAGTCAGTTTTCACTCATGATAAAGCTCTTTGGGGAATGGACAGTCATGGACAGTCAAGTCATATTCCTTTTCTTTCTTTCTTTTTAAAGGCATTGGCCAAATATCCGATTTGACACAATATATTTTTCTGTTACAATATTTGCAAATAATTTTATACAAACAATTTGACTTATGAAGCACATTTAAAACAACAGTGTTTAACCAAAGGGCTGTACAATACAGAAAATAGACCAGACAAATATATAAGCATATATAAACATGCACAAATACAGAAGACTTATAAGAATACACACATGAAATTAAATACAAAAAACCAGAAAACTATGTTAATCCCCTCAGAGGCTAAATGTAATGTTGTATTTTTTGTTTGTTCTCTTGCTTGTTTTTTAAAAGATATATTAATAGTCAATGATATTGTTCCAGAGGATGATGGATTTGGCCCAAATTTGGAAATAATTAATTAATTAATTAA